>BGPR01026912.1:7711-21151 GCA_013235015.1 Araneus ventricosus | reverse complement strand
CTGTTACTTCGTTCAGTTACATGTTATGGATATATTAGGTGATTCTTTTCTAAGCTGAAAACTTTTCCTTTGTTGCACTATAATAACTTATCTCACGAATAACATCAGGAAAGCCAATTAAAACGAAAAATTGTATATTACTAACTTTTTCTACACTTTCTCATGCAGAAATATAAAATGAAAATATTAGAGTAAAAAAAAGATCGATCTCATGATTTTGAGTAGATATTAATGATAAATTCGAAATTTTGAAATGTTGTCTGTCCATCTATGTATGTGAGCACGATTATTTACACTGTAAAAAAATCCGTAAAATTTACGGTTTTAAACTGGCAGCTGGGTTGGTTGCTGAAAAAAAACCATAAAGTTACAGAGAGTAAATCCTGAAACTGTGGTTTTTTTACCATTTTGGTAACAAGTTTTCCGGCAAGTTGCAGAAGTAAATCCGTAGTCCTGGTTTTACCGTATGGGGGGTGAGTTCTCCCATTAGAAATTTAGAATAAATGTGACATTGACGTCATCGACTGGGATTAAGGTTGTTTTTTCTCCTTTCCTGTTCGAGGTTGAAATGTGCTGATTGTATTATCAATTAATCAAAGGCTTAATTATTAATTTCATTAATATAAATTCTTAGATTGAACTTTTTACTTGGACGATTTCGATACAAGAGGTGACAAAACTTTAAATCTTTCCGAGCGCGAGGATCAGAAATCCAGTGTCATAAAAGGCAGTCGCCTAACCACTAGGATCCGGAGAATTCATGAAAATGAAGTAAAATACTATTTGAGTTTAATAACAAGTCACTATAGTTCAATGCCACCTGGGTGTAAAATAAACTATTACTTAGACACGTGTTTTGAGTTAGCTTTCATGAGTGACAATAGGTTAACATTTGTAAACAATAGCGGAGATGGACCCTAAAAAATGAAAATGATAATAAAATTACATTTAAGAAAGGGAAAGTTATCATCAGGCAATACGAATAACGTATGACAGAAAAATATTTAAACTGACGACGTTTAAACCGTTTATGGCTGGAGCGGAAAACGGTGAAAAACCGTTTTGTCAACAAAACAGCTTTAAACCGTCAAATATACGGAAAAAGTCCGGGAAAAAAACGGATATTTTTTACAGTGTAAGCAAAACTGATGAAATTTGATATGAGGTTTCCACATCAAAACTGTAGATATTTGGTATATTTTACTATGTGCAAATGAACACGACATTTAAAAACGCGACAAGGTAGATGAATAACATTTGATGCGTGGTATTTGCGACAAAATTGTAGATATGCATCAAATTCTTAACAAAATCATTGCACGGAAAGAGCTGCTTTATTAAAATTACGATCTATTCTCTTCATTCTACAATGGTTCTACTTTATTTCACATAAAACACTAATGCAAAATATTTCCTTGAATTCATAATGAAATTGGTTAGACAAAATGCAAGACTATTTGCAAAAATTACTTGATTATAACGCGAAAACATTCAGCGCATGTTAAGCATCTTCATCAAACAAAAAAAGGATGATTTTTATCAGCGAATTGTTGTAGCATCAGATAATGTGTGTAATTTTCATGCGTGAAGAAGAACGTACCAGGAAAGAGGAAATTAATTCAAAACCAAAATGTGTTAGGAATGAAGGTAATGAGTATTTTAAGTAAGTTGATTGTCTTACCTAATAAAAACTCATGAATCTATTGCAAATAACGTTCTATTGTTCTCGATTGATTTCACATTTTCATTACTTATCGATATTTTTCCTTATATGACGGAGAATAAACGGTTTTCCTACTAATCACATCAGGATTTCAAAAACTGCTCATTTCTATAGGTAATCTATCGCGAAGGACAGTAACTATTCAACTGCTGCAAATCATTGACCAAATGCAATATTTGTATAATTCGAAAAGTTTTACATTAATATGTAACCTTCTAATTGGCAAATTACTTATTAGAATCGGTGAGTATTTAACTAAAATACTTTATTGCATTTGAAAGCAAGAATTTAATTCGTTTTCGATGTTAATAAAATTATTTTTAAAATTTAATTTAGAAAACTGTTATTGAAATTTATGATTGCATTTTTGAATTGTTATTGAATTTTTGGTGGAGTGTGGAAGGTTCTAATTCTTACAAGACGAAGTTTTCTAGAGCTATTTAATATATTTTAAATTCTAATTTTTTGTACCCTTTTTTGAATTTTCACGCTATGTATGCTTTTCTATTTCTAAAACGAGATAGGTTTTGAGGGAAATTTTTTATGTACGTTATTTATAATTGAATTTTTATAACGTTCGTTATTTATAAGGTATAATTTATAATTAAATTTTTGAATTATTATTGAATTTTTGGTGGGGTGTGAAGGCTAAAATTCTTACTGGACGAAGTTTTCTAGAGCTATTTAATATATTTTAAATTCTAATATTTTGTACTCTTTTTTGAATTTTCACGCTATGTATGCATTTCTATTTCTAATACGAGATAGCTTTTGAGGGAAATTTTTTATGTACGTTATTTATATAATTATTTTTAAATTAGTTTTTCAGAATATTAATCTATCAGCATTCAACAAATATTTTAATAAATATTCTGGCATTCTAAACAATACACGGAGTTTACTTTTTAGTTTACTAATATGAGAAAGAGCATGGACAGACAGACATAATTCCAAAATTGTATTTTTTGAACTCAGGGAGGTGCAAAACGTGGAGATTCATCAAAATCTACAGGTTGAATTCTTCGACTAATACTTTATCTTTGTATACTTCGCATACGAGAATGTAAAAAGAAAAAAATTCCCTCATCTTATTACCTTAGCTTTCAATGGTGGAAGAGAAACACAAAATGAAATATCTGCTTAAGCAATGAAAAAGGTGTGAATTTCATTGCAACAATGCAAAGTATCGTCGTAAACTTATAAAAATATTTTTGAAAAATTATTAAAATTAGAGAAAAATGGTACAGAAACTTAATTGATATTATTGAAAGTTAATATTTTGCATTTTTCGATGGTGTAAAAATGTTTTTTGCTGTGATATTTTCGGAAGTTGTTAGGAAAAACGTAAAAATTTCGCTTAATTTTTGATTAATTAAAATTTCAATAAAAGGGCTCCAAGTCGCACATTCCCACCCTCCAATGTATGTTTTTAACAAATTTCGTACCTGTAGGTCCATCGGTCTGCCCTTATCCAACTTACAAACAACACACACACACATTCTTCTTTATTGTTAGTAGAGATTAGTGAATCTGCTCCTGTCCGTTCCGTATGCTGTTACTAAACTTCTTTCAAACTTATTACTAATATAATAGCCCAGATATGTCTCTCGGTAACGCTCTGACGTCACCGACAATAAAACTCGCGCCAAAGCGCTGCGAGACGTGAAAGAGCATTATTTCATTGTTAGAGAACCTAAATTTCAGTAATTTTAAATTGTTATTGTTAATTATTAATTTTTAATTTCCGTTCTAATTTAATAGCTCTAAAATAGAGAAATAAAATTTGCTATCGATTGATGTAAAATTTATCTCGCTATGATCAATAGTTCCCGAGAAATTTTAAATTATATTAATCATGCATTTCAAATTAATTTCCGTTTTCAACAGAAAGCAGTAAATTACGTCAGTGGTATATCATGCGCTTGTTATAGTTTGAACGCCACAATGCATCTCATTATTTATTGCAATCGTGATGGAATAATTTGATAGTATTTTTTGACATCGCTTGAGAAGCAGAGAAGTGCTTTGTTTTGATTAAAATTTTGAAAATGAATTCCTTCGAAATTTTAACTTTTGACTTACGTTTGACTAGCTGAGAATTTCATGGTTATTGAATTACAATAAAACTGTTAAACACTGAGCTTCACACTGAATGTCGTTTACAAAGAGTTTTTTTGAATAAAGAAATATGTAAATAAAAAAAATATTACCTGT
This sequence comes from Araneus ventricosus, assembly GCA_013235015.1. Lineage (NCBI taxonomy): Eukaryota > Metazoa > Arthropoda > Arachnida > Araneae > Araneidae > Araneus > Araneus ventricosus. Next base: position 17,214 of record BGPR01026912.1, on the reverse strand, counting down.
CATAAAACATATGTTTATTTTATTTGTTTTCGATCAATGTTAAACATTTCTCTCGCATATATATCTATTTAAACACGTCAAATTTGACGGGAAATCTCTCGTATGAAGAGGCACTTTGCACACGTCATCCCATGACGGGTGATTTTCTAGTTATTGAAGAATATCTTCACTTTTTGCATCAATAAAATTCATGTTTAAAAATCAAACATGTTTAAAATGTAACAATTATTGTTTTTAACTTGGCTGTTGTTTAGTCTCTCATGCAGCGCCATTCCGCAAGTGGTGACGAAAAGGAAAAACACTCAGTTTTAGCTAAAAGTTGTTTACAGCTGCACCTAAAGGGAGAGTTTTCTTTTAAGCAGGAGACTGAATATTTACCTCCTACCAAGCGAGGTCTTGTGTAGTAGCTATATTTGTACCTCTTATTAAGTGATTGAATATCTAAAAAGACAAAAAATAATAGAAGCAATTTAATTGGTGTGCGCAATTCCTGCATCATACAGGAAAAAATTGCAAAGTACAAAGATATAAATACAAATTAAGGGAAGTTTTAATTGTGAAAGAGTTCAAAATACAAAAATAACAAGAAACAACGATAAGAAGTAAGAATCCTCTCTATTCTGAAATCAATTAAATTAAGTTCTTTTAAAATTTTAGAATACCCAATAATACATTTTACACTTTCTGTTAGTGCTATAAATTCAGCTTCCATTGAGCTTAAAGCAATACATTTTTTCTTCCGAGATTGCCATGTTATTGGTACATTTCCAAATAACATAATATATCCACTTATAGAATGTCTATCATTTAACTTGCATCCCCAGCTAGAATCTGAATACATAGTTAACCTAGTATTATGAGTATCTGAAATATTTATTTTATAATACATTGTATTAAACACATAATTTAAAATATCAACAACAATAGTCCAATGATGATACGTATATCCATTACAAAATTGCGACATTGTGTTTACAGCAAATGCAATATCTGGCCTGGACCTATTCGCAATAAATGATAGGCATCCAATTAATGTTTTATACGGAATCTGTCTCATAAGTTCCGTTTCTCTTATCTCATTATCTTTTACTCTATCAGGTAAAATACAACCTACTTTCAAAGGTAACGCAATTCGCCTTCTTGGTAAATTTTTGAATCTAGTCTTAAGTTTATTTATATATGTATTCTGATGCAAATACACAGAATCCCCGATTCGCTTAAAATTTACACCAAGTAGGTATCGAACTGATCCCAACTCCGTTATTTCCAATTTAATTTTTATATTAAGAATTGAATTTTCGAGATCACTTTGCGATTTGCTGAAAACGACAATGTCATCTACGTATACCAATAAAATACAATTACTTTTAGTATATAGACCATTACACAACTCATTTTGATGAAATCCAAGCCCAAATAAAATTTCATTTAATTCAATATTCCATTGTCTACCACTCTGGTGAAGACCATATATACTCTTATGCTATCTGCAAACATAATGTTCGCATCCTTTTACAGCAAATCCTTCGGGTTGCTGCATGTAAATGGGAACATCCAGGTTTCCATACAAATATGCTCCTTTTACATCTATCTGAGCATGATTCCACCCTAAAATACATACTAACAAAACAAATAAAAATTTAATTATATCAAAATTCACAAGTAGTGCAAATACATCAGTAAAATCAACACCCGGTCTTTGCTTAAACCCTTATGCAACCAATCTCGATTTATATTTCTTTACATTATTTTTCTCATCGTGTTTAATATTGTATACCCATCTACAACCTAAAACTTTCATATTCGATTTGGGTTCAACCAGATCCCAAACCTTTCTATTCTGTATTAATTTAATTTCCTCCGACATAGCTTCGTCCCATTTCTCTTTGTTTGGAGAAATTTGAGTTTCTTGAAATGTTTTCGGGATTTCAGTAATGTATATCTCGTGTTGAAAAATATCATTTACAATGCTTGCTTCATCTACGGAATCTGAACTAGTTTCATTATCACATTCCGATTTTTCTTCAAAACGTGTATTTGTTGTTGTTGGTTTAAAGTTAAACTAATTAGGGTCAAACTCTAATTTGTTTCTCTCACAATAAATTTTAACATCATTTATGGATCTAAGTCGTTCTTTACTAGGAGGATAATGTTAAACATCTATACTTTTACTTTTTTTCCTAGGTTTTCTAATCTTATCCAAGTTGAAATATCTAACGATGACGGTGTTTTCGGTGAACTAGATTTTTCATCCTGTGCCCTGCAATCACTATCGTTATTTAAATTTTGATCCAATTGATATATAGCATAGTCATAATGTTTAACTTTACCAAACAAAGTTTTCACGCCATTCTTCGTTTCATCAATTTTAACGTGAATACTTTCTACGACTTTCCTTTCTTTAGGTAACCATACCCTGTATCCTCTTCTATTCACAGCGTAACCTACCAATATTCCAATTTTAGCTTTGGGTTGTAATTTATTTCTATTAACTATTGGTACATACACATAAGCTAGTGAACCAAATGTACGACAATGTCTAATGGAGGGTTTATGTCCCGACCATATTTCCATCGGCGTTTTTCCCTTTGTTAATTTATGACTACACCGATTTTTAGTATGAACATAGGCATGAAGTGCTTCCGCCCAAAACCTTGGTTGTAAGCCACTATCTTGCAGCATAGTTCTGACCGCTTTCATACTTGACCTATTGAATCTTTCAGCTATACCATTTAATTCCGGTGTATAGAAAGATGTTCTCTCAATTCTAATACCCAAATTTCTTTAAAAAAATGTCTCAAACTCTTTGTGACAAAACTCCATTCCGTTGTCAGTCCTGACACTTTTAAGTTTCCTTCCTAATTCGCGTTGTATCCTAGATAAGTACTCTTTAAAAATTGAAAATACTTCACTTTTACTTTTAAGAGTAAATACATCTATTTTTCTAGAAAAATCATCAATTATGGACAAGAAATATTTACTTCCCCCAAAGAATTAACAGGTGCAGGTCCCCATAAATCCATATGGATTTTGTCCAAAACAGACTTTGTTACTCGTTTGTACACATAATTCTTTTTCAGAGACGTTCTTGTTGCTTCACTAACATTACAAGCTATACAAAATTCATTACCTATTTTAATATTTACTTTCTCCAACCCTTTAACCGATTTATTTTTGAGCATATCCTTAATAATAGGAATATTGACATGGCATAATCTCTTATGGATTAAATTTAAATCTACATATACATGTATATATTACACTGTCTAATAAAGGATAACCTGATACTATATAAAGCATATCTTGCCGAAAAGCTGAAAATAAATATTCATTATTAGAATGACATATACGCATAACATTATTTGACCAAGTTATTTTAAGTCCTGCTATGTTCATTCTTGCTCCACTAATTAGATTCCTCCTCATGTTTGGAGTATAAAATACATCTTTTAAAGTGATTTTAACATTACCTTTAATGACTTTAACGATGAAGTCGGCATCACCTATTCCTATAAGTAGATTTCTTATCGGCAAGGAGGGCTTTTGTCGTTGTTAGTTCCTTAAATTTCTTGAACCAGTCACGTTCATAACAAAAATGGGAAGCAGCTGCGGTATCTATCAGGAACTGATCCCAGTCCTTCGACACTCCAAAAGCGTGATTAGTTCCACAGAACGAAGTTTCCGATGCGAAAGCTTGCTTCTTTTCTTTATTCCGCTTCTTGTAACATTTAGATGCATCGTGTCCTTTGCGAGAACAAAAGTCACAAAACGGCCCCATTCCTTTAGGGTAACTGATTTTCCTGTATTGACCAGGGTTTCTTGAAGGGTCCAACACTGCTCCACTGCGTTCAGAAGATTTCTTGCGAGTTTCCTGCTGACGAAACGATCCAACGGTGTATGCATTCTCTGTATAATCTAGGTTCAAATCCTTCTGCTTCAGTTGAATTCGTCCAGCTTCGTTTACAAGTTATTTTCAATTTCCTGATGGTTAAATTCTTCATCCTTCAATCTGTAGAGGGTTTGAACTAAATGATCATACTCAGCTGGCAATCTTCTAATGAGTTGTAATGCGATTAAAAGTTCAGGAATTTCAAAACTCGCTTCTTTAACTTGAGTTTTCTTCTCATCGACTCGCTTGCAAAAAATTCCAATGGTCTCTTCTACTGGATTAAACTTGAGCTCGAAAAATTCATCGATAAGAACTGCCAATCGGGCTTTGGAAGTTGGTTCGAAATTTGATTTTAAAATGTTCCATGCTTCTTTACCATCTGTTGTGTGTCGGATTAACGGAAGAAACTTTCTTTCGATGCCTTGGTAAATTGTAGTGTAACATCTCTGCTTTCTCCAGTCATACTCGAATTTTTCTTTCTCAGTAGTTTGTTCAGGACATGGCTTATCTTCCTCAATTATGAAGTTCCAACAACCACGATCCATCAGCACGACCTACATGTCTTCCTTCCATGAGGTATAATTAGAACCATCCAACTTCGGGAATGCAAATGGCGAAGACTCCGCCGGCATATTCATCTTCCGATCTGCTATATAGACTTCACAACAAACAGGCACAATCCTTTCGGTTTAATTTAAACAGCACGGCTTAAACTGCATCTGGCGAAAAGGAGTACGGGATCGCACGGCCCATAACCGTCGTGAGTGTAATGTTACAGAGTTAACGCAGATACCAGGCAGTTTAAAATACAAAATAGCTTTAATCCAGTTTACTTAAAAAGAAACATGCTGCTGTCTTGCAGCTTACACACTCACTGACAGCCATCCATTCGACTGCTTGTTCTAAAAACAAATGAACAAAATATATATAGATTGTAACAACCAATCAACTTCGACTAGTGCCGTAACTTCGGCTACTTCATGAAAATTAACCAATGAGATGCGTTTCATTCAGTGACTGAACAATTTCATTTGAATTTCCAACAAATTACTATATCATTAATTGACATTTTAGTCAAGTCTCTTTTATTTATTTATGTTGAGTTTTGCAATAAAATGATTAGAAAAGAAATTTAGTCCATCTCCATTTTAATTTAACTGAGCTATCGCATCCAGCTGTTTTCATCGCTTTCTGATTTTATTTTTGCATTTTCTATGAACTCCTTTAATTTATTTTATTTTTACTCACTTTTTTACTTTTTAATCAAATTGATACAATTTCCGCAGGTCTTGATTATTGTTATCCGATCGGTTTAGATTAATTTCTAATCATCTAAACAATCCTTATCTGACGAGAAGTATCATATGTATCTCCATTTTCTAGCACCAAACTTTCAAATACTGTTAATCGGTAAGGAAGAGTTTTTCCGAAAATGTTTTTGGATAATTGATTTTTTTTCTGATTGAAGGAATTGGATTCATACGAAAAACTATACCTAATTACTAACTCATAGAATGAAATATTTATTATTCACGTTAACCTGCGATGAAATTAACTGCTTAAATCGACGCAAATTATCTTGCACTTAATTCCATTCCTATTGGTGAAATTCCCTATAAGATGCCAGCTAATACTTTGTTATAACTGCAACTCATAATAAAGAACATTATGATTTTATCGTAACTTTTTTCAAAAGTTCATTGACCAACCATAATTTTAAATCACTTTTAAAGATGAGTTTAACTTTCCATGTTTGAATGTTTATTTCAGGAAATCCATAAAGATGTTCAGAAACATTTCTTAGAGATCTTGAACACAAAAACTGAGATCCTTCGAATGCCGAAGTGTTGTCCAAATATCTTAGTTTCAAATCCTAGTAATCTAAAATATTCTTTCCTATTCAAAACTAATCAATAATGGACTTTCATCAGTAACGTGCAATGTGTGAAATAAAGGTCTTATTTAGCGAATCATTAAATTACGCGTTTCTTTGACATCTTCAGTTGAAAGTCTTACAACAGTCTAGAGCAGATCCATAAATGGAAACTATTGCAGCAGTTTACACCTAAAAATATATTTTAAATAATTTATTAAAATTAGAAACAATTGCTCGGCAACTTAATTGATGCCATTGAAAAGATAATGTTTTGAATATGACATATAACTGCATCAAAAAACATATTCATTATGTTGCCCTTAATTTTGTTTCGAAAAATTCATTTCAAACTTTGTCTTATATCTTAGAAACGAACAGATTATTTATTGCAAAATCAAAAGAGGACTTTAAAATAATCGTATCGCAAACCTGACTGATAATAAAAATAAGTAGGTGTGTATTTCTAGAAATGTCTGTCCGTGTTTTGTTATGATAAATCATTTACATAATCGCCTGGAAAAATAATGATAACTGCATGGAGATATATCGTAGGCATAAATTCTACAGAAAGACATTTGAAATATTTTATTTGAAAGCTTAATCTGTCTTCCATAGATATCCTCATATTCCGTTTTGGTATGTGGAAAATTTCAAATATTTATTTCAATTTGTTTTTTAAAATATAATTTTTTTTCTGTATGAAATATTAAACTTTTTTGGTGGAAGTGTAGGAAGTTATAATTCTTTAAAGACGAGGTTTTCTAGAGCTATTTAATGTACTATAAATGTTTATTTTTTTCACTTTGAACTCTTTTTTGAATTTTCATGCTATATACGCATTGACACTTCAAATATAAATTCGGTTTGAAGGGACTGTTTATTGAAAACGTTATTTATTTAATTATTTCTAGATTAATTTAATTTAAAAATAATTTATAAATCAATTTTGACAAAATAATTTAATTTATATTCAATCGTTTACAGAAAACGGCGCATTTTGGGTTTAGCTCAGTAATATGATGAAGAGCATCGACTGTGCATTTTAGATCTCTCTTCATGTAATATGATAAAGAGCATCGACTGTGTGTTTTAGATCTCTCTTCATATAATATGATAAATAGCATCGACTGTGCATTTTAGATCTCTCTTCATGTAATATGATAAAGAGCATCGACTGTGCATTTTACATCTCTCTTCATTCACATATAAGGTCAAAAGTTTTTACAATTCTGCAATTTTGTATTAAGCCTAATAGCCCGATTCATCCTCCTTTATCAAGCCTGATATTTCTTAACTGGACATGGGTCATTTCCTTATTATCTTTACGTTTCAAACTCCTTGAATCATCACTATGAAGCAGAAAAAACTTGGGGACGATATGTGTTTGATTGCGGCCACACGGAAAAATTTCATCTTAATAAACTTCCAGGCAATTTTAAAAGAGAGTGGTTCAAAAAATTTACTCATTAGTAAAATGTTTAAAGTTCGGGAGATTTTCCAAATAATTGACTCTATATACAAGAGAGAATCTCAACAATACTCCCGGAATACTTGACTATCCATATTTTTCCTCCTCTAATTTGTAATATAGACATCGTTTTTATTTTATTTTCCCCATATCCAAAATTGTATAATAAACATATTTTCTCTGTCTTTTCTAAATTTTATTGCAGGGTTTTTTTTATACTTTTGTTCCTACCCCTTGTTGGATGAGTTTTTTCTACTTACAGATTTATTTTATTTCTTTTTCTTATATTTTTATAAATTTTATATATATATATATTTTTATTATATCTTTTCGTTTACTGTTATGAATGTTTATTTATTTATTATGTATTTTTGTTTATTGTTATGAAAGTATCTTCCGCCCAAGATGGGTGTTGTTTATATTATATTATATTTTCATTGTATTGCATTTGAATTGAAATTATTATATCGCATTATTATTGAAATTATTATTTTTGTACATTCGCGAAAAAAAATCCCGAAATACAAAGCATTATTCTGCCGCCGTTAATTGGGTATTAAAACAAAAGGCGTCATTTTACTGAGAATAACGCATATTAAAAGATTTTATGGTTAAAATGTACTTAAGTAATATTCCTCTAATAAATTTCTCTTTGAAAAATATGCCAGGAAGCAAATTTTGGTTAATACACCTTGAATAAATCGGAAGATATTCAACATTTTGTGTTCTCGATATAAAAGGGATCGTCTTTACATTTAGATAGTGAAGTTTTTTGCTTGCATTTAAATGTCAGTGGTAGACTTTTAATTTATTTCGGGCTTTAATTGCCATCTTAAAATTAACTATCTACATTTTACGATGGATAAATATTTGATGAGTTAGAATGTTCTATAGAACTGAAATTTTTTCACGAAAAAAAAATTTTTTTCCAGCAAAAATTATGATATCCAAGAGCGCTAGAATGTTCGTACGCTTTTCACTTTCGCCTGAATAAATTTTGATCACAAAGCGTTTAAAATTTATTAACGTTAAATATATACATACGCTTTTCTACATGAGTGGAAGTAATCGAATGAAAGAAATTATTCGTTGTTTTAATGAAATGTTAGTATTAATATTAAAATTAATAACGTTCTGATTCATTCTGACTTTCAGTTTTAGTCACTTCTTTTTCTGGGTTTTCTTTGTCAATCTATTGTATTTATGTTATCTCAATCTTCGTATATTAATGAATTTACTGAAATACTACACCACTTTAGTTTATAAAATTTAAATTTAATATATTTAGACAGTTAAAAGTTCATAAACTTAAATTTTATAAACTAAAGTATGTAGTTTTTTGTTTAATAATGAAAACCAGATTTCATTCTTGCATTTTTGGCAGCTTAAAAATTTGTATTTTTTTTTTTAAATATTGCAGTTTTCAAGTATTGTATACTCGAAATCTACGTATATGCCTACTTCAAAACCAGAGCATAGCTCACTTGCCTTATTAATTGCTTTTCCGTAAAAGATACGAATTCATCCGAAGTTAAGCGCATAAGATACCGAATAAGTTATTGAAAGAGATATTAATACTTTATCGCCTGATAATTTGTATGATGCATTGTCAAAATAATCCTAAATGATTCATTGGCTGCTAATTTACTGATTATTAACGATTTTTAACAGCTGAGAAAAGCTCATGGTTATTTTAATTTTAATCCAAAATGCAGACGGACTTCTTATATTAAATTACATAATTTTGAAAATTGCTTATTAATTACATTTTTTTCAAATCAAAACGATTTGAAATTAATTATATTAATTGTTTAGATTCAAATTTATTTTATTGTTATTCAAATGTTATTCTTCAGTATTTGATTATTCGTAATCTTCTTATCATCTTTAAAAATTTAAGGATCTATTTATTATTATTTCTGCTTTATTTTTACTGTAACTTTCAACGGGATTTAAATATTAAGATTCTTGACAAAACGCTGTTCATTGAAAAGAAAAATTTAGTTTTTCGTTTTCTCTCTTTTGAGCTTCTGCACAAATTAAAATGGTGAAATAGTGATTCTTTAAAACACAAACTTTGAATAAAAAAACATTCGTTAGAGTATTTATTGATTTAGAACAACGAGTATGCATTACAATACCATATCGTCGTCGAACAGGCAAAAGTCACCAAATCCAAAATTATATTTTCGAAATAAGATCAGTTTAAACTTAATTGAGTGGTTGTGATGAATAGTAAAAATTATTTTACAGACTTCTAGCTCCTAAGG
>BGPR01026911.1:0-21151 GCA_013235015.1 Araneus ventricosus | reverse complement strand
AATAATCAAGGGTTTGGGGGATGTTTAGAAAGAAGGTAGTTTTGATTGCTCTATGATGCAACAGCAACCCAGATAGCATGCACAGTTGCAGCAAGTGTTATTTTTATTGATATTAGCTTGTCATGACAAACTTGACGCGACAACTTTGCAGCGAACTTCCTGAAAAGTAACAAAACATAATTGATCACCTTCCTTGCAATGTAAGTTTGCTGTAAGGTTGACACGGCACACTTACACACCACGACTTGGATACAGTTGTATATATTTGGTTTTGATCTTTGTCTCTGCTTTAAAAAGACATTCGATTTTTAATAGCAACTCCTAGACAGTCCTTCTTCTTATTAATTCAATAAATCAATGATAATTTGAAAAAAAAACTAACTAGGTCTTTTTATAAAAAAAATAGTTTTGAAAAATTCTCCATAATTCTACTAAATATCGAACTCGTACTTTAAAGAAAACTATATATCGCCATTTTCTTAATGTTGCAATTTTAACGTTCATAAACAAAATTAAACCTAAAAAACAGTCAATGTTTGTTGAAAAATAATAACTTACTTTGTGTCGTATGTTTTAAAAAGTAATTACCTTTGAACCCTAATTTCGTAATTTGTTCCACTAGCAAAACGTAGTTATTAGTGAAAATCGCTCTCTCTTTGACTTTAAATCATATTCTCAACGCAAAATTTTTAAAAAATTAATGAAATCAAGAAGACAGTTTAAAATAAAACGTGAAGAGACACAATGTTTTATCGCAATCTGTCTTCGGCAATAGAGGTCTCGTTGGCTGAGTGCCTAAGACGACAGGTTAGGGAACGAGTTCTCGGGGGTTCGAATCCTAGGTTCGTCTGGGTACTCTGTTTTTGCTATAGTTTGCAATGAGTTTGACGCGGCAAGTCTGCTGCAAGCTCGACGAGTGGTGACTTCGTCGTTTGCGTTAACTTGCACCAGTCTTGTTGTGAACTTGCGGTCTTGCCGTGTCAAACTTGTTGCAAACTTGCAGAGCAAGACTGCTGCAATCTTGTTGGAAACTAAAATTGCTATATAGGAGAAGACAAAATAATAATTAAAATCCCGCCCAAAGCCGTGCTATGGCATCATTTAGAAAAAAGCCAAATCACGTGACGCTGAGAGCCAATGACTAGCGACCTCTTTCCCTACGATATAGGGTCCGTAAATATACGGGGCTACCTCTTACAAGGCATGCGGCTTGCAGACAACAAAGCTGTCATCCAGACTGTTAGGTATTGGATACGCGTCCAACCATTTTAAAAAGGGCAACGTGATCGATTTTTTAAAAAAAAATATGTTGACTCTAGAGGAGAGTGCTTTGAAGACTGACATGTGCAAGTAAATGCTTGGCATAAAGGTTCTTTAGAAAAAATCTGCCCGGCCATATTTGAAGAATATGGTATGTGTTTCAAATTCAAATCTAAATGAAAAACAGAATAACGATGAGATAATATTTTCGCATATTTCGATTTTTATTAATTTGTGGAGTAAAACCGCAATTTTCGAAAAATATGCTTAAAGAGTACAAAACATTCTATCTTCTTCTTTCGAAAAATAATTTATGAATTTCTGTGAACTAACGCAATTGAATTACGAGCTCTTCATAGAAGTAATTTTTAGCACCGGCCTGGGTTCTGAATTGATGCAGTTCAACTTGGTCATTGACTATTTTTAACATTTTTCATGATTTCAAAGCTACCTGAAAGCTGCTGAATGAATATGCTATTTACAAATAGCAATCTCAACATTTTCAGTTCTCATAACTTGAAATACTGATATCTCATCCACTGCAACGATCTTGGGACTCATGGGAAAAAACCCTTGAGATATTAAATTTTTTCACTTTCACTTCAGCTATATGACTAGGCCTTTATTACAATTATCCGACTTCAAATTATTTGATATCACAAATAAAAAAAATATTATTCCGTCTTTAGATGAGGGCTTGTTTCGCTGTTTGTAGGGGACTAACGGGAGTAGAAGCATGGCACTATAGGGCGGCCTAATGTTTCCCAGCTGAATAAACCGCTGGACTAGTGAATGACAGTGTGAATCTTTCGTTAATTTTTCAGCCTGCTTTTTAACGCTTTATGAAGAGTATATAGTTTACAACTTATCGACCTTGAATTCAGGAGTTTAAATTTACTTCAGAAATGTTTCAAGTCTCTTAATTTTTTTTCTCTGTGTATTTTCTTAGGTCTGAAAAAGGCAAGATACCTTTCATATTTTATCTAATCAAACAATCCATATAAAAATGTAAATTGTGTATAGTAAATTGCATAACAGCCTCAAGGTTCGTCAGGAGGCTGCCACTGTTAATCACTCCTTGAATTATTTTTTTGTTGTAATCAATAAAGATACGCACACCCACCCAAACTACAAACCGGAGATCTCTATCTCTGGAGTCGGGGTGCGTCGTAGAGTAAAGTAAAGTATTATTTTGTAAGAGTAATAGAGTAAAGTAAAGATGGCAAGTTAAGGCGACTCAAACGAAGAGTGCTATTTTCAGAATGTGCGATTTCCAGGAACAACGTAATGACATCAGTGACGTCCAATAACACAAAATAATGAAGTAAATACCATTGATGCTATCTTCGCCAGTAAGAAGAAGCATAAAGTATGGCTTTTCAAGAGATGGCATGAAATGTCAAATACAGTAGAGTCTCCCTACAGCGAATTTCTCTCTATAACGAAATTTTTAATCGCAATGTTAAATAGCATTCAAAATATTCTACATATAATGAAGTGGTTGTCTCCCTATAACGAATTTTTTCAGACCTTTATCTTCTCGATTTTTGTCCTTTTTGAAGAAAGTTGATAATTTCTGTGCAAACAAATCGCTCACATGTGCCTGTTTCTGGAACCACTCGAATTGTTCATTCCAGAGATAACACATAACAATAGAATAATGTAGAGGATAATGCAGTTGTGGGGACCTGGGTTTCTACAGAGGGAGCAACATTTCTACGGGTCAAGATTCCAAGAATCGGGGTGGAAACAGCAAATGGATGTGACAATACGCATTTTATGTTTTAGTACATATTATTCTCTAAATTGGTGAATTGTCTTCACTTTTGAGCATTTTATTTATACGATAAAAATTAGCATAATTTTAACAAATTTATAATAAATAATACTTCATTTTTAATTGAAAGTCATAATTAAATATTTTTGAACTTATCGCACATACTAAAAGACTTGTTACATTTACTTAAATAACTGCAAAAATCTCTAATCTCCGTATAACGAAATTTTCTCTATAGCGAATCTTTCAACTGGAACCAAGCGATTTCGTTATAGGGAGATTCCACTGTAGAAGCACCGATCTGCATCGAAGCAAAGTAACAATTAAACGTTGACAGGGATGAGTGCAATTTAAGGCATATAAAGATGAAAAAGAAGCACTGGAAATCAAAAAATTGACGACGAAATTTGTCTTTAGGGATATTGGATACGAACTTACTATACTTTTACAATATTACTTAGTATCCACAACGAGATACGTTATCTAAAATGATTGCAGAATATCTTGTGGTACTTAAACTGAAATTTTATAACTTACAAGGAGAGGGCACGACTTGGGAAATTCAATTCGGGTTGAAACTTGGCATATTAGTAGCATACCGTTAGGGTGTTCACCGATTAATCTAAAAAAGTGCAATGGCCAGCCAATTCGGAGGAAATGGCCCTCAAACTGTGGGCACAACTTATATACCGGTAACTCTTCGCAAACCGCGAATCCTTAGATAGCTTAGATGTCAGTGCGCTGTATTACCATTCGCTAGGTCCGTAGTTCGGTCCTGGCTGCCGTTTTTTTATTTCTTTCAAAATTATTGCAAATTAAATTAAAAATTAAAAAAATATTTTAAATTAAAACTTTAATTATTTTTATGTAGAAAATAACTTTATTTATATGATACTTGAATTACAGATAAAATAATCATAAATGCATCTTTAATGGTGATAAATATTAACTATAATAAAAATTATCATTCTAAATTCATTGAAAGTTTTAAATTATTGGATTTTTACGTTCACAAATTTTTCGTTCTTATTTTATCTTGGAAACAGTAGAGAGCAGATGTGAATATATTGAATACGTATGCAGATGGTCCAATATTTTAATGATGGAATAAAAATAGCAGAGAGCAGCTGTTAATCTTATAAATGCGTAGGCAGATGGTCCGAAATTTCAATAACTGAAAAGGGACCAATGGGTAAATGCCTTTACTCTTTATCGCATGAAGTTCGTAGAATGAATCGTAGGATGAATTTATAAAATTTATGAGTGATGAAGCCTAAAATATATCTTTCATGTTGTGTGCAATTGTAGTTAAGATTTATTACCTTTAAAGTTATATTTATCATTATTTTAGCACTTATAAAGTAAATTTACCAATAATTCAAGTATCATATGAATAAACAGTAATTTTATGTATGAAAAATGAATATTTTAATTAAAAATATTTAAAAGTTTTTCTTTTAATTTGTAATAATTTTGAAAAACTTTTAAAAAAACTGTCAATCTTTCTAATGAAATAGAGATAATTTTTAATGCGAACAAAGTTTGTATTCCTACAAATCTAAAGGATCGTCGCTCTTGTCAACAATAGTCATTTATCAATTGTGCAAGGTGTCAAAATATTTTTTGTTTCCAGTGTTTTCATGATAATTATTATTCAGGTTTTTGTATATAATTTAATGTAGAAATATAAAGTTACTAGTACAAAATGAAAATTAATTAATAAATGTAGTATAACTTCTAAAATTTATGAAGGATAATGTCAAATCAAAATTGTTTTAGGATGTGAGTCATTAGAGATAAAATTTATCACCATTAAAGATGTATTTATAATTATTTTACTGTTTATATATTATTATTATTTTATCTGTAATTCAAGTATCATATAAATAAAGTTATTTTCTGCATAAAAATAATTAAAGTTTTAATTTAAAATATTGCGGGTGGGAGTCGAGAGCATTGACATCTAAAGTATCTGATCACTTATTGCTTGTGAAGTGTTACTGGTATATAAGTTGTGCCCAAAGTTGGAGGGCCATTTCCTCCGAATTGGCTGGCCATTGCACTTTTTTAGATTAATGGGTGAACACCCTAATGGTATGCTACTAATATGCCAAGTTTCATCCCGAATTGAATTTCCCAAGTCGTGGCTTCTCCTTGTTAGTTTAAGATATCCAGGATCCAGGTAATCATTTAAAATTAATAGAGCTAGAAATAAATAATGATTTTACGTTTGTTTTGTATCAATCTGTGAATAAACCTTGTTTTGCTGTGGGAAAGTTCTTTTTTTCCATTTTAGCTTCTCTTCATTGATTTTTTCCACTTTCCAGAAATATGATATTTGTTACGAAAAATATAAAATGTGGTTCATTTTTTAATGAACTTTGCCTATTCCTTTTATTGAACAAACGGATAATTTAATTTTTTGCAAGGCTAAATAAAGATAATATAAAATAATATAATGAAAATAAAGGTAAATGTCTTACTCTTCCTTCATCCGTATAGTTACAAAGGGTTGCTCTGTACATTTCAAAATCTTCCAGAGATTGGTCTCCAAGAATATCGTAAACTTCCTTCATGGCTTCCCAAAACTTCACCTTTACCTTCACATCATGTATAAAAAAAGAATAATTTACCAAAACATAATATTAAAGATATTCTGGAAACAACTTGGAATGTATGTAAGCCAAAGAAAAGTTTGCTACAGTATAATTAATGTAAGAAAATTTGTTTTCGGTTTTTACATTAAAATGGGCGAATTAATAAACGCCATCAAAAGTATGAATGCGCTCATTGCAATATGATGTAGGCAAGAAATGGAACCCCGAATTTGCAGTTTGAGCTCAACTGTCAGGAATAGCGTGCACGTAATGGCCTATTAATTGAAAATCTCGCTTCTCGGAATAGCTGACGAGAGCAAATAATACTCTCAGGTTTGTGTGCAAGTTCGTCAGATTTTTTAAAGTTGTCGACCGGTTTTTTGTAGCTCGAACAGAAGGGACTTTGTACCGGTGTTCCTGATCAAATCAGCTTGCAATGCAAATTGTTTGGCTTTGTAACCGTCATTGCTTTCGATAAAATGTTTTACGGCACTTGTGCATAGCTCGTCAGTCTACGGCTGAAATCCATTTGAATAAATGGTACGTCTTTTTTACTTTCTCGTGTACGAAGTATACAAAGAGAAAGTATTGTAATGGTCAAACAATTCGAACTCGAGATTTTGACGAATCTCCACGTTTCAGACCTCCCTGAGTCCGAAAAACACAATTTTGGAATTATGTCTGTCTGTGAACACGATAACTCAAACACTAGTAGAGCTACAGGGATGAAATTTGGTGTGTGATCTTTAACATAATTTGAAGGTTTCTATCAAATTTTGGACAAAATCCGTCGACGGGAAGTCTGTCCGTCTGTATGTTCGAGGTCATGCGAACGCTATAACTCAAAAACTTGAAAAAGCCAGAGGGATAAAATTTTATACACAGTTTTATCGTCATGAATGTAGGTCCGTATAAAATTTTGGGCCAAATCCGTCGAAGGGTTGACTGTCTGCCGGTCCGTATAGTTTACTTTTGAAGAGAATCCGTTATCTCCACGCGCATGCGTACTGGAAGAACAGAGAGGAATTTCATTACGGAGTAGCGAATTACGTCAGTTTGTCCTTGAGCCGGTAAGAGAAGAAAATCGTTACGCATCTCTTCGAATTTCATTCTTTGCCTAGATATTTTTCAATCGCTATAATGAAAAACCTTCTGATAGTCATTGGATTCTGGGTAACAATAGGTTCGAATTTTTTTACCCACGCGGGGGAAGGGGAAATGGTACGTTTTTGGGGAAGTATACGAGAAAGTTTAGGGGAGAACACTCCCGCTGGTTCTCTAGATGGAAGAAGATTATTCAAAGCCTTCGTGTATTCGGGAAATGTATTGAAACATATGCTTGAAAATAAGATGAATCCTGAATGCCCTGCGAAAGAAGAAGAGCAGTGCAACACTAGACATGCAAATCATTTATTTTTTGCTGCGTTCAATGTATTAAAATGAACGAAAAAATTTATTTTAGATTGTCGGTAATTCCATACTTCTGATCAATGCTCTTTTTGTAATTTTTCACAATTCCGCGTTAATCAATTTTATCCTTGCTTAATACTTACAGCCTTCGACGGTCAATTTATTCGGAGTGAGTGTGGATTGTATTTAAAAAGCTTATAGAAGGTTCTAAACTAATTTATGTAGACGAAGTTAATTTAAATATACGGGAATCAGTCAAAGTATTTTTACCATATAAGAAGCGAGAAGTCTTGGATATTTGGCTGCGCTTGTGTCATAATTATTTAACACGATTTTTCTGCTTCTATTGACGACAGGAGATAACAGACAACCTGGAATTGTTTTATTTTGTTACATGACAAAAGAATTTGATATTCTAGATAAGTTACGCCGGAGAAATGATGTCTCAAGAAATACTTCTAATTGGATTAAGGTTGCTCATTCCGATTTTTGCAACAAGTCTACTATTAACGCTTTTGTAATTTTCAAACACAATAATATTGTTTGGATATGAAAAGAGTTGGTGCCTTTTCAGTTTCAAACTTATTATACTTCAAATTTTATGCATAGCTGTACAACGCCCATGGAAGTAAAAGAGCGGAAAATCTTATGCTAGAAATGGATGGAACAGGATCGTGAAGAAACAACGTTAATAAGTAACAAAGGTAGATGCAAATATTGAGGAAGAAATAGGGACAAAACTAACCAAAAATACGGTAATAAAGGCCATTATTAAGCCTTTAATCAATTATAAGAAGTATATGTAAAATGTTGCGATTTTTCATAGTATTTTTGTAATCACTATAAAAATATTCAATAATAGTCATCTAAAAGTATTTTTGCTCTTTTTTTTTGCATTTCTTAGATATCTATTCTTTAATTTGAAGCTGATTTGTCTTTTCTCAGAAAAGAACATTTATAGAAAAATACAAGAGAGAATAAGGGACATATATACCCTGAACGCCTAATTACGTAGCAAAATTTCGCGTGCCTTACGGAGGGTAAATTTCAATCGAATATCTTATGCGTAGCTTGGTCTTAATCGATATACCCCAGAACTAATCAAGTGGAAAAGATCAGCTTATTTTATTTCTTTATCGGCACTCAGGCTACCAAATATACATTGCAAATTGATTTCATAAAAATTTCAGTATGTATTCTACTGGCAACAGCAGGCACTAGAGCTTCAATCTTATTTTCAAGATTTTAGAAGACAAAATTGGGTGTGTTGCTTAAAGGGAACACTGGGCCTTTAAGTGTTAATAAAAGTATAAGTGAATTGTATCCAAACAAATTTCCTATCTGGCAAAATAATAAAATATTTTCCTACTTTCCTTAAAACAACTTAAGTACTTTTTGGTTTTTGTTAAAGTGATTAATTGACGACACCTGAATTTAAACACTTTTTCTCTAACCATAACCAGGTAAAATACAGAACAACTTCTTGAGATATTTGCTTTACAAAAAAAAAAATGGATTTTACTTGCATGGTATATCTTCTTCACTCCTACGTAATATTTTTAATATGCCTAGTTTATCCTCCAGACGAGATGTTTCTTGCTTTCTTTTCTTTTACAAAGTTATTAATGGTTCAATTGATTGTAATGATATAATGAGCTCAATAGATTTCGCTGTGCCCGCCAGATTTTTAAGAAACCAGAGTTCCTTTCCAAATTTAATTATATTAGCAGGTTCTCGTTATATAGGTTTTATAAAATTTTTAACGCGTTCTCTGATGAACTCGACATTTTTAATATGTCTCTAGGTGCTTTGAAGTCGAAATGTTTGCATCTTTTAAATACACGATATGCTTTATTTTGCCCTTCTACAACATTTTAGATTTTTAGGCTATTTGATTTTCCGTGTTCTTATGTATTCGACCCGTTTTTTGGCGCCGTGCTTGATTTATTTTTATCTTAAGTGTTGCATTTTTTTTTTTAAATCTCGAGTGTGTATTTACGTTTTTAAACTTTTAAACTCCCGGTGTGTTTTTCATTAGACTCGGTGTTTGCGTGTTTTGACTTTTTGACCCTCACTTTTTGGAAATGAACTTTAAATTAAGAAAAAAAAATACGGCTTTTGGTGTGATAGTGTGTCGTAAAGTTTTGTGATTACGTGTTTTCGTTTTTAATTACATATACGTTTGCATAAGTTTTATGATTTTGTGTATTCTCTGTGGTCTACTTTTTGCTTTCTAAGGCATATATTTTTAAAATTTTTTATTTACTCATTGTGACTTTTGTTCTTTGTGTGTTTGTCGGCACTCTGTAAATGGAGTTTTCTCTGTAGTGTGCTTTTCTTTAAGTAAATAAATAAATAAAAACCTTTCTCCTAAGAATGATTTCATACATCCCACTTACAACGTCACAACATAATTTGCCCATGTTTCCCCCCACATATTTAACAGAATTTAAGTTACGATATCGTTCCAATCAAGGCGCCGGTTCAAATTTGGCGTCTCTCTCCTGTGTTCGGAAATAGTGATGATTTTATATAAATGATAAGATGGAGATTTGATTAATAAGAAATTTAAAAATACATTAACTATTACCTTGCCTGAACTTTCTTCTAAAATTTGATACATTGCCTCGGTTTCATCTAAATATAAAATGAAATGTATTACAAAAAGGCATAAGGCATTTGTGGCACTAAAAATAGTAAACATCTTCATGGAGTATTGAATACTAAATAATAGAAATGTTGTAGTTTTTAAACTCTTTCTTTTAACCCATTATCTGCCAAAATTCTATTATTTCATTTAAAAAAATGATAATTAATAAAATAACATAAATGAGATATGAAAGAAAATGCCATTTCTGGTATTTCTTAATTCAACTGATTAATAAACTTTTAGCTAGAATCAATTATCTTTTCAAACTAGAATTTTTGTTTTGATTTGTACCTTTTATAGAAGTCAGCTCAACATTCAGAAGCAACAATCAAAGCTAAAACTTCACTACTTAGGTGAAAATAATTAGAAAACAATCGTCCCCAAAATGATGCAACGGCAGATAATGGGTCAACTTGAATTCAATCGAGATTTCTCTCACCTGCCGATGTGCTAGAGTTCTAAAATTTTGTATACCTGTGTGTTCTCAATGATACACTTTTTTCATATAAGTTATCAGTTAATAGATGAATTTTTATTCTATATTTGGTTCATGGAATTTTTATTCTATACATCTGGTAGTAAATTTGAGAAATAAATTTCATTTGAATCCTTTCAAGGAATCCATGGAAAGAATCTAAGATTCATTTAAATTTATAACAATGAATTGTTAATTAAAGACGAAGAAGTAGAATATAGTTAAAATAAAACAATCTTTCTGTTAGTATATTAATAAAAGTGTGTTCTTAGAAACTGCTAAGATATAGATCATTCACAAAAATTAGCAAATAATGCAACGAATTTAATTTCATGAAAAAGAATTATACTTCTTAGGTATACATGAATTCAAACTCGCTATAGAAATCAATATAATTTCATGCAAATACAAAAATAAATTTTTGAATAAACGTCTAAACAAATTTATGAGCCCCGAGAGCATAGCATGAATCAATTCTTAAAAAATATTAAACCTTTGAAAACAGATGCTCATAAACAAGAGTCTTTTTGTTGCTGCTTGTTCGAAATACTTAATTGGAATATGCGTGCGGCTTTCTTCTTTCTACTGATTGAACGGAAAAAATGAATCCGAAGTTTACGAATCAAAATAATTACCTCGCGCAGAAAAGATTAACAAGTGAGGATTTAATTTACTTTACTTTATTTATTTATTGACCCATTTTTTATGTTATTATCATATCTAGCTTACTTGTGCCCTTATGGTGTATTGTTCTTGGATGGTTCATCCTGTTACTAAACTACCAAACTAAATCTTATGTTCTTAGATCAGTAGATAGAAGGATATTAGATGATGCCTTATGAGTCTTCTTTATAAAAAGAACATATGTATTCACAATTTCCGAGCAGAACAGATATTTTTTACGACACAAAATATTTGCACAACTATCTGTATCACACGCATTGCACTAATTGACATCCAATTCTTCTAAAAAACATTTCTTCTTGTGCGTTTCTAGGCAACATTCGCTAAAGACAAATAGGGCGTTTCCATTCTATTTTTATTAATTTTAGAAATATATTGGGGGGGGGGCAAACGATTTTTTATTTAATTTCTTTTACGGCCAAATGATTATTTTATTTAATTAATTTCTTTTTAAAATATTTTAGTAAAAATCTTGGAATTAATAATATTACAAATATACAAGGTTACAAATATTAGAGTGTAAATAATTTTTCTATTTTATGACCATGTGTTATGGCTAGGTTTGGCGGGATTAAATTAAGAGAAGAAAATATGAAGTTATATATGAATCCATTTTTCGGAAGCAAGAAATTGAAAAATGTGGAAAGGAACTTGGTGAATGGAAAATTGTGTTTTTTTATTTCCCTGCCAAAATCCTTGCCTGACAAGAGATTTTGAAGTTTTTGCCCTCTTCCATGATATAAAGGTAGAAATGTTTTTTTTCTGTTTTCTACATACATTGATATTATCCTGTAGTTGGATAGAGACTATGAAGGTTTTAGAGCAGTGTTTCTCAATCTTTTTTGTGCCATGCCGCACAGAAGCCGTTCTAATATTCGTATGCCCCCTATGTAACATATTCATGATTTTTAATATTGCTCACCAAAAAATTACATGAAAGGTTTTAGGAAGAAATCCCTAAGAAACACAGTAATGTAATTTTCAAAACATATAATTCAGAACTGAAATTGAGGTACGAAATCACTTTTCGTAATTTTCCTATTTTTTCTGGAAAGATTGCGGGGATTAAAAACTTTTTCGGATAATATTTTTGAAAATTATTCAACGAGTAGATCTTAAAGAGAAATGTGCCGCTTCGATCTGACAGTTTATATAAGTAGTTAAAACCACAGTAGACGGTTGCTTTTAAACTCTGGATGAGTCCATTTTCGAATTGCCCTCCTGAGGGGCGTGGGCCTCACGCTGGGAAACAAACTTTTAGAGATCTCAAGAAAAGCTGTATTTCATGCATAGAATCAAAGACTTTTGTATTTGACAAAATTTGGTTGGTATGATTTTGTTCCTACAAGATGTTGTGCTGTTTCTTATTCCACTTCTTCTAGTCCTCAGCTAGACCAATACCAAGAGTGCGCTCGCTCACAGAAAATTGATCAAGTTTGACCTGCATAATAGCCCCTCGAGCATATCCTGCGCGATAGTCGATGCAGTCGCGATAGTCGATGCAATAGTACAGGCTAACGATTCATGGTAAAGGAGGAGAGTGCAGCTTCTGATGACTTGGGAAGAAGTCTGACTTTGTCCATTGCCTTTATGTGTTAGCTGGGTGTGGTGGAAGGGCCTTCACGCCTTGGGTGACCCTGCCAGGAGAAAAAACTCCAGACGTACATCGCCCATTCCACCTAGGACCACCATCCCAGCCAGGGTTGGCCCGAACAAAAGCGGGGCCTGGTGCAAAGTTGATTTGCGGGGCCTTGAAACTGCTTTCGTAAAACAAAATATTTCATTGCATCAGGATTTTATGATTGGGATTGTTTTCACGGATGCCATACGGTGTAATTTTAGCTTCGCGATTTTGATTTTTCAATAACTGTTAATTATATATTTCGTCAGTTTGTTGGACATTTTCGGTTTTTGAAATTTCTGCAAAAGAGTTCCTGCTGTTTTCAGCAATTTTCTTTCATTTTCTATGCTTTTTTTAAATTTATCAGATCCACACACATGTTCCCTTCCGGCATCTCTGCCTCTAGACATATTCCAAAATTGTCCAAAAATAATATTAAAAAATTAAGATAAATTTTTTAGTAGTATGATTACAACAAACAACAAAGAAATATATTATTTCGAAATTTTCAGTAATATATTATAAGTAATATATTAAGCATTTGTCTTCCCTTTAAATACGAATATTTTATTTATTTGTCCACCAAACGTACGATGTACCATCTTCGGTTACATAATGAAACACATTGTTTTTACTTTTCTTACTCTGTTTTGGCTATGTAGTGAGATTCAAAGCCCCCCAACCTTGCATTTGATCGGTCGACGTGAAATGTGCCCATATCGCGTGATTATATTCAAATGCATGTATTTTCGGATTAAAATAAAAAATTAGAATGCCTTTTTAATTTTCAAAATCAATCAGCTGCGCGGGACCTTTAGGAAACGCGGGGCCTAGTGCGGCCGCACCGTTTGCACCGCCCTCCGGCCGGCCCTGACCCCAGCCACGTTGAGGCAGCATAATAGGACTTTGGGGGGGGGACAAGATATTGTAAGAGCAACATACAAATTTTCAATTTTTTTTGGTAGCCCGAGCTGTATTTGCAACATTCATATAAATGTGGATTGATTATTTGCTTAGCTTAACCCTCTGACTACTAAGAGTTCTTAAAATCTGAGTACAGTTGTATTACGGAGGTTTGCTTTCTAATTTATCTGTGGAATGGACCCGTCCCCCTTTTCTCCTCACTAGGGTGGTGGGAGATATGAATGGCAGCTCTTTCTTCTCTCATCTCTCCCCTAAGAGTCCCTTTAATGACCACTCGCCCAACTGCCTTCTCCCCCCTTTCGGAACAGCAACCGGCCGAAATCCGCCCCACTAGTATAGAAGTTGCATGGCCGGTTACGGCCGGCTTAGGAGTCAGAGAGTTAATGTAAAATTGTTTAAAGGGGACTGTATTAACACTAGGCCTAAATGAGAATGGGCATTGGAATTTAAATTGTTGTCACATCATGATGTGATCTAGGATAAGAGGTCTGCTAACTTGCAAGACCTGAGAGCATAGAAACATCCCTTTGAAATGTTTATGTTTGAAATCAGTATTTTAAGGTCAAGTCTCGTCAGTTTTGCACTGAGTCGGAACAAAACGATAAGAGGTCAAAACCAACACAAACATTACTGAAGTTCAATTGAATAATAATATCTTCGAGTTATAATAATCGACTAATCGATATTTGTAATTGTTTATGCTGAATGTTAATGTTTACTGACCGTTTAGGTTAAGGCTTATTTAATAGGTTTCAGTTCAAAGGTGCTTTCAATCTTTCTTGGAGCACACTATACTGCTGCTGACACAATTTAAGAAGATGTTCCTAATAGAATCCTGTTATGACCATGGCCGAATAACAGAAACATAACAAAGAAGTAGTTCAATATGCTTTTTTGAAAATGGCCATATACGTATCACATACCAGCAATCTTATCAGACTCGAAAGAGGTACACAAAATGCAGTAGTGTAGAAATACCCCAATCATTTAAGATCATGACATGCGTTTTTACTGATATTGGATTTCAGAAATTTCAAAATATATTTTTAAGATAGTGACACAGGAAGAAGGATACATATTTCATGTTCAATAAAACTTACGTAAATCACACAGGACGTGAAAGTAGCAACTAGTTAGTTCTTCATCGTTGAAAGTTTGCAAAACATTGCAGTCTCCATACAGAACAAGAAAACTTAACAACGATGCAATGCAGAGTTTTGTCTTCATATTGCTCTCTTTTTCCTCTAAACACACGCAGTTCTGCGAGCCCTGAGACACTTTGCAGTGCACTTTAAGTTAAGTTTCGAACAAAGGCTGCTTCCTTGTTCGTCATGATTATATCTATAGTTCCATTGCGCGAACGAAATTTAGCATGCTTCGGTTGCGAGAGTCATAAAGTAATGCTTAGAATAAATAAATCCATGTTTGATTAGTTTGAAAAAAAATTCACTGTCGATTCAAAGAAAAAATAGTTATGTAGGTACGATAAAGCATCCCAAATTAAAAAAAAAACTTTTAGTGTTGAATTGAAGTGGTGATTTAAAAACGCATATGAAAACATGTTACTGAATATCGCATGTTGTTTCTTTCATGTGTTAGTAACCACCTTGTTTCTTTGCACCTCTTTTCAGTTCAAAGGCTTAATAAGTATTTGAAAATAATGGGTCCATATTTATTCACGCAGAGGGGAAAAATGTGAATAAGGATGATTATACTTCAACACAATAGTGGTTATAAATTCCTTCCACGTGTATGAATGGCGTTGATATCACCTGGTGATGCTTTTTGTGTGATAGAAAACACGAGCTTCATTTCCTCTTTCATACAACATTCGGGAAAACGAATGACAGAAGGAAGCTAAGTTTTAAATAACAAGTTTGTGTTCATCAAAACACATCACGGTGATAATTCCAATTCTTCTCGATTTGGTAAATATTGAAAAATCCGTGTGTCAGGCATTCGTGATTAAAATGGGGGCCCAAAGATCTCGAGATTTTGTTTTGTTCATTTATTTTTGCTGTACTTTCAAAATAATTTAATTTTGCGTTTTCATTTAAATTACAAAGACCCTGCACTCGAACTTATTCAAATGAAAATCAAGTATCGTTTAAATTTTGGACTATTATTCTTACAACTTCCCTAACTAATTATCTTCTGAAAGTTTTAATATTGCATTGTTTCGTAATTCTAAACAAATATTTTGCTTTTTAATTTAGGAAATATCCAATCCAGTAACTAAATAGTATTTAGATTTTTACTATAACTAATTACTGTAACTAATAATATTAGATGTCTTTAACAAAAGATTTATAATTTTTTTAACTAGTTTGTATAAAATAACTTTCAAATTTTAATTTTGCATTTTTTATAAGTGATATAATGAAATCAACTCTTTTGAAAGCGATCAGAAATTAAATGCTTTGATAGTTCAGCTTCTCAAAATTTCCTCCATAAAACTTATTATATAGAGATTAAATTGAATTCAGTACTAAAGTATCTGATTTTTGGAAGTTGAGAAGGGAAAAAGACGTCCCGCCGAGACGAGACGAGCACTCTTCTATGGGCCTGGAACGGTCGAAATGATTAACCCTCCTAGCGTCAGGCCCGAGATATCTGAGTGAACTTTTTTCCTCTCATAACGGCAGACCCGAGACTGTCTCGCAAAAAAAAGTTCCATATAAGTGTCAGACCCGAGATTTTCCTTCTACAAGTTTTTCTCTTCCCCCAGGTGTCACGCGGCGACATAATGAGAGGGAGTGTTTGTGGCCAGTGGGGGGGTCAGTTTGACCAACTTTTCTGAGAATGCTCAAAGAAGGGTCTTCTAACAAAGGATTCTGTTACAAAGAATCGAGGTTAGAAGTCAACTGTCACTGCTGAACGATAACAGGTCTAACAGACCCCCCTACGGCGCGAAAATGACCACAAAAGGGGGTTGGAATCCTTTTGTCCAAAACCTCACAACTTGAAGAATAACCTTCTCTTTTAACGTGACAATTTCGTTAAACTTAGCAATCTGAAAGCCTAACGGCTGGAGGGTTAAGCGATTGAGGCTTTTCGTTCAATGTTCTCTGTTGCTTTTCTTTCTTTCTTTTCTTTCTCGCATCCCTTTTCTCTTTCGGAAATTATGGAATATAAATTTAAATTCACGACTAATTCACTATACCGTTAATATGTTTTGTGACGTGTTGTTGTTGATGATGATCCCCGAAAATCAGCAGAGCTATATCAGGTCCATGAGCCTGTGTGCCCTGAAGAAATCCAAAGTCGATAGAGGATTAGATACAAGATCCTGTTGGGAAAGCCCCAGGCATGCAAGAATATGATCAGGTGTGGCCTGTTCTGCAGCACATTTTGGGCAGATCTCAAAACACTTCAGAGAAAGTCAAACTTCTGATGTGCCCACTAAGGAAGCGAGTAAGAGTTGTTTGGTCTCGTCTGCTCCAGTCAATCGATAGACAGCCACCTGGTCGAGAACACTGATACCAGAGATGCTCCGGTGGAATGAGCCAGATAGTTACATTCCCGCTTTTAGCCCTAGAGAACAGCTCCAAGTAGGTGAGAGGTGCAGAAGGCACTGAAGCATCATCAACACCTGCTTTAGCAAGTGCATCTGCAATCTCGTTACCTTGGATGTTGACATGAGAAGGAATCCACTGCAGGTAAATCCGGTAAGATACTGAGAGACCTTTAAGTTTGTTAAGAATATTCATTCCTGTATTATCTCTTACTCTATGCCAATTGGCCAAATGTTGGATATAACTTCTGCTATCTCTTAGTATCCAAATTTAATTACTGCAAGAGAAGGATGAGTTTTGTGATGTTAATAATTTAATCGCTATACAGAGTTGCCAAAATAATAAACGTGTAAAATGTTTAATATTTCAAAATCAATTTGAAACTTTTGCACCTAGCTTGAAAAAATAATTTTAGAGGATACTTTCAAAACTATTTCTTTCTGCAAAAATATTTTTTAGGAATCATTTCCTGAGCACTATTTTAAAGCGTTAAATTAAAAAAAATAATTGAAATTTAATGTGAAATTGCCAGAGCCCCGTTGGCCATCTAATTTTTTTTAAAAAATCAAAATTTCCCAAGAAGCACCACGAGGAGGTGTGGTTGGACTTTGCCTCTCAAAAAATTTGGTTTTTTTTTATCTTTTTATGTCTTTTAACTCTTCCGAAGACTCAAATCCTGTTATCAATATTAATACTTTGTTTGCACGAGTACAGTTAACATGCACTAACTATATCCAATTTTCTTTTCTTGCCTTTCCTTATTTTCGCATTACTATTTTTGAGTTTGGAATAATTGTTTAAAAATATATTGATGGAAACAGATACAAACTTGTGGCTGTATTCTTCTTTCGTTCTTTGGCATGTATCACATATGCCTGTGATATTTAAATCAGGAATTTTATCCAACATTACTTTTTTAATGCTATTCTTATATTTCCTAAGTGGAAAAGCCTTCGTATCCTGTCAAGATAAATTTAAAAATCTTAAAACTGGCTACAAAAATTTTAACTATATCCTCATCAGGATATGTCATCTTCCCTTTATCAAGGTCGAGCACATATTCTTTTGCTTCAGAGCTTGTTAATACAAAAATTCATTCTTTTTCCACTGACAATAATTTCATACAGTCGATACATTGCAAACATGGTTTCAATTTGTGAACGGCGTATCCAGAAAGGTGAACATACAGAGCTATTAAATCTTCTTCTTCTGTAAAGTTATAGAAATCTACTCCTTTTATATCAAATTCAGAAATATGGACTGCTGCTTCTTTTCCTGAAAAATCACAAAGGAATTCTTTTAAATGAAAATATCTATATTTTTTAAATGTAGCTTTAGTAAGCTGGTGATTCTCAATTTTTTTTCTGCTCGTAAAATTTTATAATTGCCGCCACACAACTGTCTATACTGGCCAAATCTTCCCTCCAAAGGGTCAGTTTGATACTTTCCTGCTGAGACGTAACTATTAGTGGAAGATTGTAGTTGGTGGATAATTATATCTTTGATAGTTTTAGTCGTATGTTCGAATGAACAAAAAGTTTCTGATGTCAGTTTTCTCGGTTTCTTTTTTTGGCCTGAAATAGAAACAGTTTCCATTCATTTACCCATTCAATGCATTTTTTCAAAAATAGTAGCCTGTCATCAGAATCCATATCTCTCTCTTTCTCATGATTCAAAATACTCATTTTTATTACTTTGAAATATTTTTTTAAATTAACATTTTAATCACTTACAAAATCGTTCAGAAATCACATAATTTAACTGTTTATCATTTTCACGTATTCCTTAAGTCCTCAATATGCCAATCTGTGCGGCGTAATAAATAGCAAAATGCAATAAATAATTTTGTTTCACGAAATTAGTTTCGAGGCCCCGCAAATCAACTTTGCATCAGGCCCCACTTTTGTTCGGGCCTGCCCCGCCTCTGATGGACCCATTGAGAGATTGACCCCAGCAAGCAGTCGATCCCGATGTAAAAAGCAGAATCCGAATCCCCCAAACGCGAGAGCACGGCCACCAGGGTCACAACAGCAGACCACAAGCACACCAGGTGTTATTATTAAGGTTTATTACGATTTATAAAAAAATGATATTTTTGATATATTAGGTGGATGCCCTATTGACCAGGTACGTCAATCCTTTTGGTTTCCACAAAGTTCATGCTAGTGCGGTGATGATATTGTGATTTTGTAAAGTGAAAAAATATACTCGTAATCACTATTTTATTTCAGCAATCACTACGTGTAAAGAAATGTTTTTTTTTCAGATATTTTATTTGCTCATTCTGTGACCGCTTAGAGGTATTGTATGATTTTATTATTTTATGATGTGGAAAGCGAATATTCATTTAATAGGAGAAAATATTCAAACACAAAAATATGGCATCTGCAATGTGACCTCAAAGAGACTTTGCAAATGACATAAAGCAGTGTTTGATATTTTAATGATCGAGTGCAAATTAAATACGTTTTCTGCGCAAATTAAGAGTGCAATAAATAAGTGTTCTAATGAGGTTTTATATTTCAATGCATATGCTGTTTTATATGTATGTCATAAGTGTGTATCATTTATTAGCAGTGGGAACGATTATTGGATTAAGAGATTAAGGTATCCGACTGTGTTCGGAGACATTTTTTTGAAAAATAACTTATATACATATTTTAATGTTATTTTTCAACTGCATATGTTTTAAAACTATGAAAATATTGCAAAATTAGGCTTTCAAAATAATATTTTTTTAAAAAAACTGAGAAATTTGAAGAAAAATGACTAAAATATTTGCCTTACGCTAACAGCCATAGACAAAATCATATTCCAAATATACATAAATCCTTGTAGGAGTACATTTTTATGACAGTTATCTGTGTTACGCTCCAAAATATTTCTTGTACTTCAAAATAGTTTTGAGATATAGCTGAATATAGTTACTAAACTGGTAATTTTTCATAAAAAATGCTTTTCGTTTATATTTAAACACTTAAGAATAATACTTGATTTTAAAATTGACCTTAGTTTTTAGCGGAAAACATCGAGCATATTACAGAAAACAATCTCGGAAAATTTCATATCAATACTTGAATAACTTTTTAAGAAATCATTGTTACAGTCTACAGTTTTCCTCAAAAATATCATTTCTTTGAAAACGCATTTAAAGTTTTCATGCAGCATAAAATAATGCTTACAGTTCGATAATAAAACGTAGAGTAAAAAGTGAGACAGTTTTAGAAAGCTGGTTAAACAGGCTACAAAATTAAGTCATAATTTTTTTTTGATAATTCATCAAAAACGACGATTTTAAACCAGTCGGATACCTTAAAGTGGTGTTTTATGGCCTTATTTCATTCATGCATTTAAGAGAAGTTTGGCTAAAATAGGGTGCAGGATTGAAAATTGAAAGTAGGATCGAAGAGTAGAAAATGTCTAATGCATTGAGCGTCCTTGAAAAATTAAAAAGGGACAGAATTTAAAGTCCAGATTCCAGTCCAGATTTCTAAGACCTGGACACGCGGCTGAGTTATTGTTTCGTTTCCGCTAGGGGACCAGGTCACGAGGTCGATTTTAGGTTAGAAGACGCAAAAAGATGGACCTCCTTGTCTTCCCCGCTCGAAGACTGGCTAACAACCAATCACGGTCTTGCAAGCTACGTAAGGGATGACGTTCCTGCCCTATCGGTATTTAAGGGAGTTTCGCTCTGAGAGGAATTATCAGATCACTACCCTCTTCTATCAAGCCAAAGCCTCTTAAGCAACCAAATAACGGCATTACAATTGCCCCCACCCCAACATCTAACGACGATGATACACAACATTTATTAAGGAAACTTGAAAGGTCTTCTTCAACGGCCTGGCCGACGAATCTCGCAACCATGAAAATCCAGGAAGACACTCATTAAATCAACAAAGCCAAATTTGCACTCATCTAATGGTCGAAGTCAGAGAAAAGAACTGAATGTCGAAGCATTAAAAGACGAACTCATCAGACTCGGACCATGCAAAGAAGTAAATTGAACCCGCCATGGATTTGACAACGAAAATACCCACAAAATCTCACAGCATGGAAATCAATTCAAAATCGTCCCCCACAACAAAGCAGCAAGAATCAAGCCTCTTACCAATCAACAATTCCCCACCCAGATGAAAACTCTAAGGTTACCAATGTTATGTCAATCTGAGTGAAAGTGCATAGCGCTGGGACTCTATCTGGTTATGTAATCTTAGTAGTAGTTCCAGTAAAGCTCA
>BGPR01026910.1:0-21151 GCA_013235015.1 Araneus ventricosus | reverse complement strand
CTTACCCAGCAGCTGCATTTTTTTTTCGCACCATTCGCAGATTAGAATTTAGAAATGTAATCAATGACGATGCACAACACTTTGAATTCTTGCACATTTTAGATATTAGAAGACACATAAAAGATGAATACAATGATTAAAAGAAGAAGCGGCACCATGGAAATCACTCAGAACAAAAATTTGAAGAGCAACACTCAAGAACAGAACTTTTTTGCTGAAATAAAGGCTTCAGAAATACTTGAATGAAGAAAGTGAATCCATAAAATTTGAAGTAACATGAAGATGGACGAGAGAGCTTTTTGAGTGAAGGCATTTTTTTTATGGGTAATTTCAGTGTGAATTCAAGGAACGACACTTCGTTGTTGTTTAGCTGAATGGCGGCTCCGAAACCCCATAATGGGGTTCAATGAAGCAGGAGCATTTATCCTGTCGACCTTACTTTCAGAAAGACTCAGGCTTTTAAAAAAAGTGAAAGGTGTCCATTGTCATCATGAAGTATGACATTGTTTAAATCTTCTTTATTTAGCATCAGGCGTTATTTCTTCATAAGTAAAGTATTTAATTTGTTTGCAGCCCATGACCAGATTTCAGAAGTTTACGCCCGAGCGGCGTTGTTGCTGAAAACTTACATGCTGGCGTGAAAAAGGGCCGTGAAATGAATGCGCAGAACGCTTAAGTACCCAGAAGAGGATTTTCCCTTAGAACCTCGTGATTAGAAAAGAAAGTTGTAGTGCGTTAATATGTTGAAAGTAGAAGTATTTAAAAAATGAGGTATCGTTAAGATTATTTAGGAAAGTTAAAAAATTGTAATATCACATATATATATATATATATATATATATATATATATCAAGCTCAATTTTTAATTTGCTCATAATAAATTTTACATAATTTGTAAATAAATTTAGTTTAGACATACTAAATGTCACATAACATTCGTTTGTCAAGCAATTCTAATTTCTCATATAATTCATACTTATTGCTCGGCATTTAAAAATAGTCCTGAACTTATCTCTTTCTCAAATAAATTGCCATAAATATATATATTCATTAATTTTATAATCTTTCTTAGACAAATCACACAATTCTTCAATTGCAAACACCACATTAAAAAACTTTTAAGAAGGCAATCAAAAAGAAAACAAAAGATAATAAATTTGAAAAGACAAAGAGCATCTTCAAATAATTGAACTTAAAATAAAAAATTTATAATTAAAACTTACAGACAAAATAATAATATATATTATATAAATTTTAAGCTTTTATTAATAAATAAATTTAGTAAAATTTTTTTGGTGCATAATAATATAATTTGATTCATGTGTAACTAAGTTCTACTTTGTTTTAAATCTGAGCATTCTCTTATTACAAAAAAAAAAACACAAACCCAAGTACAAATTTATACATAATTTTATTAAAGCAAAAATATGATTCATTCTGGTACATATGTTTTGTGGTTAAAATGTAATATACTTGAAACACTGGAAGCATAGTTAATCTAGAAAAGAAAACCTCAATTTAAAATTAGAATTCTTATGAATAAAAAAACAAAACAATTTCATCTTTATACATGATTTATCTACAAGTTCCACAGTAAATCATAAACAATACAAAACTACAAAATACTATAAGTTTATTCTGCTGTCAATTAATACTAAGAATTGTTTACAAATAATAAGTATTTATTCTTACATAATTATAAAGAATTGTTTACAAATAATAAAATATATAGCTTGGTGGATGCTTTGTCCCCTGAAACAGAAAAAAAAAGAATTGTTAACAATTGAAAAATACTTTATAAGATATACTTCAAATTTTCCTGCCCTCCCCACCTGAGGTTTTGTTGCATCTCAAATCACCTACACCTATGCATCCTGAAATAGAAGGGGAAAAATGAATGCTATTTTAAAAATCATGGGGTTGAAAGCATTTTCACAAAGTTATCAAGAATTATGCTTACAGTTAGTTTTTTAAGATTATTCACAAATGATAACCCCAATTAACAAAACTACTTTCATGTTAAGGGTAGAGTTGCTGAGTGTAATAAAACATTAAATAAAAAAATATTAAAAAATTTTCATGGACTAGAGTAAATTGTGCCAGTTTGCCTGACAGTAGATCCTAGATATTTAAGTTAAACCAGACTTATGTGGGTAATGTCACATATTGTCAAGTTTGGCTTTTGCAAATTTGCATAATACCAAACAATAAAGATAACCCCTGGCTTAATCGAGCACATTTAAAAAACAATAATAAAATAATAACAATTGGATTTTTTTTATTTAATCATATTTTTTTAAAACCATATTAATCATTTCAAAAACAGTAATCTTAATATTGAAAAGAATAAATAAATAAATAACCTTCGAATTATTCGAACTTTAGCTTGGTTCAACCAATCAGCAACAGCTTCCTTCACTTTTACTTCAGTAGCTATATCTTTAAATACCCTTTGACAAGCAACTACAAAAATATACAGGAATAAATTATGGGAGATTATCATCCTATAAATTACTTATTCTTTAGACAAAAATAAATTATGTTCTCTGTGAATGACCATAAAATAAGGATTTAAATGTTAAATCATTCTCTACACAGCTTCTCAAAACAGTTAATAAGTCATTATATACAGTATTTGGAAGATGAAAAAATTTATAAATTAAACAAAGCAAATAAAATTATGTTTCAAGAGAAGCATCCAAAAAGAATACGTCAAAATTACTTTCGAGGTACACAAAAGTAGTGTTATGCATGGTGTCATTTACCCTGAATTACAGTAGTTAAACCTTTTAATTTCTAAACCAAAAGCATTTTAAATTATAGTTTACATGTTTTATTTATATAATTTTTACAAGAAAAGGCATACTTACAAAAAATTGACTTTCAGACTTCTGTAGCGGGTTTTTCAAGCTCTCTAAATTTGAAGTTTCCTCAGCTTGTCGTAAATATTGGTAAGCTGCACTAAAACTGCCTGGAAAGTGAAAAAGGCATATATTAGCCACTTGATAAGTTATCTCAAGTATTTCCCAAATTGAATGAGATTTGAATTGGAAGGTGGTTAAGAAAATTAACAATTAGCAATCAACTACTGTTGTATAATTTTTTAAAACATATTTTATATTTAATTCAAAAGGGCGCATTAGATCATGCTCCTCTCTCTCTCTCTCTCTCTCTCTATATATATATATATATATATATATATCTACAAAAAGAACATTTTAAAATCTCTTACTATACTTATAATATTCAGTATTTATTCACCACCACTGGAATGGTTTCCAGATTTGGCACATTATCATATCACTTGGCTTAAAATAAAATATAGTTTTTTTCAAATATTTTCAACTGTTTATCAAAAGTAAAATATTTTATTTTACATTAGAAAAAAATAGCATTAAATTAATGTGAAAAATAAAATGCTAAAATAATTATGCTAAATAAAAGCATAATTATTTTAGCATTTGTCAGGCATGTACATCAGTTACTTTCAATAGCAGTATAATATAAGCCATATGTCAGGTGTGTATCTACTTATTACACATCAGTTATTTTAAAATGATAAACTATTGTATACAAAAATAAAATTAAAAATCAACAGCATAACAACAAAATTATTAAAATAAGTTCTTTAAACTAAGTTGTTTTACAAAAATTAAAAAAATTATTAACAAAAGAAATAAGTAAAAGAAGTGAAAAATATGAGCGTAAAGCATTAATATATTAAAATCTTTTTATAAAATTACTAAAGCCGTGATAATATTTTTAAAAAATATTTTAGAGGTGTACTAACCAAAGAAACTAGTAAAAAGAGCAAAAGAAACAGCTTGAAGCACTAGACAATTACTTTGAAAAAATAGTATAGTGAGGATCGAACCCACAAACTTCACGATTGAAGAAGAGCATGTGATCCATTCAGCTGCTATTGCCTGGAAAGATTTTGAATAATCTGTTTTGGTTGATGTTGCTTACCCATAAGGGGTTATTGTCAACCGTTTTTAACTCCGTCAGCGAAACTGATGTAAGCCAAAGTACAACAAATTATTGAAATAATGTTCACACAAATAATTAATAAAACAACTACAAATTAAAACAAATATTGTCGACTTTAGTTAGCATTCAGCCTTGAGCAAATAAAGAAAAAATATATATTTAAAGAAAATCATTGATATGATAGCTATATTTTGCTTTCCTATAATAAGCTTCATTTTTGCCTAATAATGTTTTCCATTCAAACAATTGAACTAAGATTCCAGGTTTATAATTTTTCATAGAATGACCTCTAATTGTTTTCTCTATAACTCTAAATGCACTTTGATAGAAAGCTCGAACGAAAAATTCAACTCTCTATCTCTACAATATGTGGTATATACACAAGGAATCTTTTGCATAAAAAGTTTTGACCAGCTGGCATATATAGGGTCGATACTCCACTTTTGGCCACATTGGATCTGTTTTTCCATTAATTAACCAGTAATTTCAAATTAACCAATAACATGCATTCCAACACTTTAAACAACCCTTATTTTACTATTTTCTACCTGATTGGTTCATTTTTCTCAAACAAGTGACTTGTAAAAAAATTACAAACATGATCATGCATTGTATGCTCACAACTGTTAAGGTTTTGCAGTTTTTCATAATCAGGCTCTCAAAAACTGATTACCCTTAGGGTTTATGAGGTAAGCTTTCTTTTTATTCTGATTTCATATCAAAATTAATTATTTTTAAGATTAAATGGGTGGTAGCTAAAACTGGTATACTCTAAATTTACTATATGTTTCACTTTTGGCCACATGGTTCATTATTATGTTTTTAATTATAAAATAATTTTAAGAATATCAGATTAAAATAAAAGTAACTAATTTAGTTTTCTTTAGATTTTAAGTGACAATGATTCCAATTTAAATATAAGAAGACAGGTGATATTTCCATCAAAAAGAGATTTTGCTACTCTCCAATTCAAGTTTGAAATGCAATTAAGGACAATCAAAATGGAAAGCCTGAAGTAAAGATTAGTCAAGTTTATGGAATGCCTAATTCCGCCTTGTGACAAAAGATTACAGGACATCATTTTCCGAGTATAGTGTGCATGGTGGTTCTCCAGCAGAATTAGGAATTGAGGTAAAAAATCATTTGGAAGAATAGATTTTGGGAATTGCAAGAATGGGATTTTGTCAGAGACCAACTTCTTGATCTATTCAAAAAATTATCCAGGCCAGTGAAACTGAATCTTAGTTTCAAAATGGAAGGCCAGGCAAAAAGGTGGTATAATCCTGTTATGAAATGGTATCCTAGAATCAGTTATAAGGCAGTGCTTTTTATTTAATAAAGCACAGGCAAATATCATAGATGACAAAAGCTGAAATTCGTTTAAGGAGCCGAAGAGCTCCTAGGTGAAGAAACAAGTGTTTTAGATAATCCCAAACAGGTGTATAATACTAATGAAAATTCATTTTTCCTAAAGGCATCCTTTAAGTATTTGCATATAAATTTAACACCAACTTTTGTTTTAAAAAAAAGTTATGCAAGTATATACAACATGTATATTACCAACCGAATTAAATGTTTGTTTCTTGAATTCCTGAATCTTTAACTCAAACTTGCAGCTAAAATCAACTTTTATATATTTTATTTTAAGTTTTTACAAATTCAACAAAAAAAATGCTTTATAAAATATGAAAACAATCTAATAAAATACATCTGCATAAAAATACTTTATTTCGGCTTAATATTTATTAAAATGCCTGTTATATAGTATGATATTAATGTGGCCAAAACTTGTGCATAGAAGTGGCCCAAACTGGTACAAATTGGGATAAATTATTAAAAAATTCATAAGTCAAAACGTAAATTTTTCCCGAGAAAGATTTTATAATTAACAGAAAGGCAATAAAATTTACTCAAGAATAGTGTAAGTATGACTTAAAAAGATTTAGCCAGTCATCCACAGTGAAAATTCCAACTCGAATGTTCTCTTAATGTGACCAAAATTGGAGCATCTACCCTATCTAGAGTGAAATAAATTAAAGCAGTGTTTAATTAAAAACCTGGATCATATTTCTTACTTTAGTTATTTGGGCATTGTTTCTTTATTTTAAATTACTTTATAAAATTTAAATAATAAAACTTTAACATGTTTTCACACAACAGTTTAATCTAATTTTTATTGCATTAGTTTAATTTATACAACATTACAGCTTTATGAAGTATAAAAATGTGTCAGCTTTGTAAGAATGATTTATGTAACAAGTTTTTATCATTAAAAAATGAAGAGATGTTTTTATAATGCACACATTTGAGTGAAAAATCATAGTTCTAGAACAAATTTTACAAATTTATTTTGTTTTTATAGGAGTATATAATTATAAGCAAATCTAAAGAATAAATCCATATTTAAAGAAAATCCTTGATATGAGCTCTATATTTTGCTTTCCTATATCCAGCTTCATGTTTGCCCTAACACAGTTTTACAATCAAACAATTGAACAAAGGTTCATTATTTTTCATACAATGGCATCTAATTTATTTTAATAGATTTAAATATACTTTGATAGGCAGCTCTAACAAAAATTTCAACTCTCTACAATGTGTGAGGAATCTTTTGAATAAAAAGTTTTGACCAGCTATATCTAGATACATAAATCTAGAGTAAAGTAAATTAAAAAGGGTTTAATTAAAAACATGGACCATATTTCTTACTTGAGTTATTTCAGTATTGTTTCTTTAGGGCATTTGTGATACAGAATTCAAACATTTATTAAAATATTAAATAATAATTTGATACAATGCATAAAAAGTAAAATGAAAATTTATATAAATATTCAGATTTTTTACATTCCAATGTATAAAAAATAAGTCATAAAGCTCTTGTCTATCAGGTACACAATATAAGCCGTTAAGAGAAATACTATTCAACAATTCTAATTTTTAGAAAAAAAAATTTAAAAGCTCCTACATATAAATTTATTATATTTCCATTATATAAATTTCCTTTTACAGTTCAAAGAAAAATTATTAATAAAATGATAAGAATAAATACCTTTTTCTGGGTGAAAGAAAAGACACTTCTTGTTCTTCACACAGTTTGAGAAGGAAGGAAAGAAGAAAGGACTCTTTTTTTTTTTTTTTTTTTTTTTTTAGCGCCTAATTTCTGCACATGCGTTAGTCACAGCTCTGTGGTGCTAGTTGTCTGTCAAGGGAAGAAATAACGGGGAGTTTTTGCTTAGTCATTTTGTCATTAGCATGCCGTAACAAGCTGACAGCAAACTTGTTTTGCAAGCAAGGGTGGCCTCGTTCGTTTGCAGCAATTTCGCTGCAACATTGACACATCAAATTTGCCATGACAAGATAATATCAAGTAAAAATCAAACTTGCTGCAAATGTACGTGCTATCTGGGTATAGACAAGCACAACATAATTTCACAAAGTTACTTACCTTTTTAGTTTCTCAATGTTTAAAAAATTAATTGCAAGATTTAACTCGCCTTTTGGGGGGGGGGAAGTGAGTTCGGGAATTTCTACATATACTAGAAAATCACCCGTCATGGTACGACAGGTGCAAATTGCCTCTTCATTCGAGAGATTTCCCGTCAAATTTGATGTGTTTATATAGATATATATGCGAGATAAATGTTTAGCATTGATTGAAAACAAATAAAATAAACATATGTTTTATGACAGGAAATATTTTTTTTTATTTACATATTTCTTCATTCAAAAAACCTCTTGGTAAACAACAATCCGTGTGAAGTATTTTTCGTTGTTTAACAATTTTCCTTGTACTTCAGATGTCTTTGTGTAAATTTTAACGTGATTGGGGTTCCTAGACCTTGAAAATACAACATAGAGCTGTCCATGTGAAAAGACAGGCTCATCGAAGTAAATTCCAACATATCGAAAGTTTGCCCCTGTGATTTGTTGATAGTCATCGCGTAAGCTGGAATGAACAGGAACTGGCGACACTTGGTAGATTCACGTCACTGCGGGCTAATTGAATTCTTGGCATGAAATCAACACCACCACGATTACATTCAGATACAATTTTCGCACTTATGAAATTTTCATGGAAACCAGTAATTGATAAGCAAGTGCCGTTACAAAGTCCTTGTTTGGGATTTAAATTTCTGAGCGGATTTTATCGTGAAAATTTTTATAATCAGGATTGCTAGGATTCGTCAATAAGTCAAGAAGAAAATTAGGATAACACAAATCATTACCTTGTGCATCCGAGGGCTTCTCTAGTTTGATTTTCCCTTTGCGGTAACAGCTGATGAATTTGCCATCAGAAGGGCGTTCTGCAGCAAAGTTCTTTGATTTGCAAAACTGGCAAATTATGTTCATGGGTCCGCAGTTGTGCGTTTCTACTTGGGCCTCTATGAAGTGAATTGCTTCATCGCGAATCCTCCGACTTTGATGGTCTCGGACTAAGCGATGAGCCTCGCATCTCTTGAGATTGAGCTGGAGTTTTGGCTTCGGTGCATCTCCTATAAGCGGCTGCATCTAGTGCACGAATCCTGTCCAGAGATTCCTGGCTTTGCCTCGCTAACCATCTTGCTTTCCTTTGTCATCCGCCATCTTTTTGCAATGGGTTCTTCGTCGATATTCATCGTAAAAAATATATTAAACTAATTCATGATTGTCAAGTATTAAATAACCATGAATTAATTAATTCAATAACCATGAAATTCTCAGCTTGTCAAAAATAAGTCAAAAGTTAAAATTTCAAAGGAATTCTTTTTCGAAATTCTAATCAAAACAAATCACTTCTCTGTTTGTCAAACGCTGCCAAAAAATATCATCAAATTATATCATCATGATTGTAATAAATGATCAGATGCAACGTGGCTTCCAAACTATATCACGCGCATCATATACCACTTAGGTAATATATTACTTTCTATTAAAACATGGAAATTAATTTGAAATATATGATTAATATAATTTAAAATTTCTCGGAAACTATTGATCATAGCGAGATAAATTTTATATCAATCCATAGCGAATTTTATTTCACTGTTTTAGAGCTATTAAATTTGAAATTAGAATGACAATTACTCTTTTAAATTTAAAATTACTGAAATTTAGGTTCTCTAACAATGAAATAATGCTGTTTAACGTCTCGCAGTGCTATGGCGCAAGTTTTATTGTTGGTGACGTCAGAGCATTACCGAGAGATCTGAGCTATTATATTAGTAATACATTGCTAACAATTGAAACCTCAGTATGATCAGCAAGGCAATGAACACAAAGTATTCAAATATGAACATTCCTTCAAGTATTTCATTAGAACAAGTGAACATTTAAGTGAACACCCCTTCAAGTATTATATTAGAATCTGAAGTATTTATAT
Organism: Araneus ventricosus; assembly: GCA_013235015.1. NCBI lineage: Eukaryota > Metazoa > Arthropoda > Arachnida > Araneae > Araneidae > Araneus > Araneus ventricosus. The sequence goes on along the minus strand of BGPR01026910.1, from coordinate 11,802 downwards.
TAACAGGAGTTCATATCACCCCTTCAAGTATTACATTAGAACCTGAAGTATGTATATCAACAAAATTGCCAATTACAGTCCGAGTAGCATCTAAACAATCAACTCCCAACGATGTTCTACTTTTTGATATAATATCACCCATATAATGAATAATATCTTTTTCTCAGAGAAAACTTGAGAAAAGTAATAAATCTACATTTACAAATCAGTTAATTCAAGATAAGAGAAAGTAAAACATCCAAAATTTTAGCTATATCTGGACCACAATCACCCTTGCCATACACATATAAATAAGAATTTCCATTCTGCTCGAAAATACCAAAATTATCCTTTTGCAGGGTATATAACATCTTGCTTCAGATACACAATATGCTGACAAACAAAAACAGGCCAGTAACTTCAAGTTGGAATGAACTACAGTAATACCTCAATTTATACAAACTCAATGTTGTTCCAGATTTTTTCTCTCTGAATATTTCCCATTTTAGAATATACAGTAAAAGCTCAACTAACCGGCATGCTCGGGAAACGCCGATTTCCGGATACCTTAAAAGTCCGGATAGTTGAGTGTGATGGGAAAAATGGGCGGGGGGGAGTATCCTTTTTTTTTTTTAAGTTTTCGGCCAAATAATTTGTTTTTGTCATTTTGGAAATGGGCATTAAATGTAATTTTTAAGAATACTTCTGTATCTTCCATAACATTGTATTTACAAAACATATTATGAAGATTTTAATTTAAAATTGATGATAAAAAAAAGTATGATCTGTAGCCGAATTTTTACCATAAATATATAGGTTGTAAAAATATAAGCATATCAAAAATAGCCGGCTAAACTGAAAAATATTCTACTCAGCAAGAATAATAAAACTCTTTTAAGTGATCATAAGCAAATCACAGATTGAATATCAAAAATTAATTATCTTTAAAAAATCGAAAGGTTTATTGCACAATACGCGCGCCTCCAATTCTCCCGCACGTGATATTATGTAATCGGAATTAACATCTGCCGGTATTCGGAGATTAAATAAATAAAGGAAAGAAAGAAACTTGCCAATCTGGAGTAACTCCCCCATGAGTTTTTTTTTTACAGATTCTGTCCCTTTACCTTTTTTTTGGTTGTCGATTTCGTCTTTCGGCGTGAGGACCTTTTATTAATTTTTTTTGGGTTCTCACTTTTGCTTTTGGGGCCCGCCCCCCGCCATAAAACAAGTCAGTATACGTCACAGTACTGCATATTGCTTTTTTTTCTTCTACACTCCTCCGTGCAGAGCGGACGTTGCATTCCAGAAATATATTGTCAGCGTGAATGGAATGGCGCGCAGATAGAAAATGAGTTTTTCTAAAAATTTTCTAAATTTGTCCAGTTAGTTTAGCTTTCCGGATACTTGAATGCCGTATAATCACGAATTTACTGTAGTACAAATACAAAATTCTGAAATAAAAACAAATAGCAGAAAGAAAAAGAAAATTTGTCTGCTTAACTTTCAAGAGTGAGCCAAGAACAACTCCAAACACTGATCAAGTCATTCATGTAATAGAGGAAGTTTTCAATTTTGCCAGACAGATATTTGGAAGTTGATCGGGATGATATCAATGAGCTGTTGGACTCGCATAGCAAAGTGCTAATGGCCGATAAGCTAAGAGAGATGTATCAGCAAATCGTTATTACAGAAGTCGACACCTCAGATACAGATCTACCAGAAAAACAAATGATAATTACAAACTCGACAGAAGGTCTTGGCTCAATTGAGAAAGGGATAAAAATTTTGGAGACTGTATGAATGAGCATGTTCTAGCTACAAGGCAAGAAATAAGAAAATATATTAGTTTGCTATGAAGAAATTTTACCCAAGGGAAAAAGTCAATGAGCTTGTTAGATTTTAAAAAGTCAGCGACACTGAAATAATTCTGTTTTTTGTAACACTTTTATTTTACTATGCAAAATTTTGTATCAATATGTTTGAAAACCGCATTCTTTACTACATACTTGCCTTCCAAATAAATGTGTACTTAACTCTTGCTTGCAATTAAAATTTGTATGTATTTATATGCACCATTGGACCTCGGCTTATGTGAATCTGACTTTTCTACACATTTCGTTGGTCCCACTTCATGCGTAACGGCTGGGAATTACTTTATATCAACTGTGAAATACTGTTAGAATTGTTTTCCTGACTTTCCAGGATCTTCAACAGCCAATTATCATCCTGTTTGGAAGTCCATGTAAAACTGACCTGTACAAGAGCAATTTAAGTCATAAATATCTTGTATGTTTTCCCATATCAAATTAAAATGTGCTTAACAAGTTTTGTAATAATGACTTTATAAAATGTGCAGGAGGAAATATTCAATAACTTAGTTTTGATGAATTTCATAATAAAAATGAATTAATAACAGCGATTTAGTTCAGTGATGCTAAAAATGATATTACATCCAAGATTAACAGTATTGCTTGTTTCGTCTTTTTTTTTTTTTCAGTTAGAAGAAGCAAAACAGAAATAAATGTTCTAATTAGGAAATTTCATTCAAAATTAATTTTGTTGGAAAGAAAATTACACAATTTTAAGCATTTTTGATAAAGTATACCTACAATTGTAAAGCTATTAATTTTATGTATACATTTTAATTTTTCTTAAAATTCAGGTTTCATATTTATTTCTTAAATATGAAAATAATCTCTCTAAAAGCTCTTAAAATCAAGAAATTTTACATGCTTGAATGAGTTTTCATATGCATTTAATATACAAACACATTTATGTATTTAAAATTTGATCCTTTAACATCCAAATAATCAGTCAATAACAAACTAAATAGACAATAGTAAAATATGCATTTATTATATAAACAGTATTGATAAAAATTATTTTCATTGATGTAAAAAATTGCATGAACAATGATCTGAAACATAGGATAGAATATGCATAATGATTAAAATATATGGCCACAAGTGAATATATTGAGATAAAATAAGGTTGAATTTGTTTCGTTGAAATAAAAAATTTCAGGAACAATGAATGACTTGAAACATGGAATAAAATATGCTGAATGATAAAACTACATAGACATAAGTGAATATATCGACATAAAATAATGTTGATTTCGTTTAGCTGCTTTGAATGCACAGCATTCTATAACAGGAGATCCCGAGTTTTTCCTAGAGGGGAAAAAAAAGAAAAAATATAGCCATATAAATTTAATTTTGGTTGGTAATCACATATAACAAGATTAAATGTAACAATTAACAAAATTTCAAAACATGCTTCAAACAAAAATGTTTGACCTTTTAAAAAAAAATTATATTACAGTAGTGTAAATTAAATCTTGCAAGATATTTCTTTTCTCATTAGTTTATAAGTACAGGCACTGTATACATTTGGAATTATTTTTTAAGATTGCATGACAGCAGAATTTGTATTCTTGATCCAGTCATAAGCTAATACTTTAATCTTCTCTGACAACATAAATTCATCCATTTCTTCAAATCCGAGTTGTAAATAATACTTTAATATGTTCTGGAAAGTCGTAAATTTGTCCTACACACTTTCAATGAATAGACAAACTCTTCATCTCATTGCACAAGTAAGACATTATAATTCATTAGATGTCAATTAAAAAAACTTTCAATGATATAACTTCAATTTTTGTGATCATGTCTTCATTGTTTTACACACATATATATTCACACATAAAATTTTACCCACAGTAAAATATTCAAGGTTAAATCAGTTCCAAAACTAATAAATACAAAATAAATTCATTACATTGATTAATTTTATAATGATTTTTATATGCTGGCACTTAGTTGAGATTTAGAAGAATTACACTGACTGAAACATATGCATACTTGTTATTGTCATACATGTTCATTTTTGTGTTTTGAAAACCTTTTACAACAATTTTAGTATATGGGTAAAGAAAATATAAATTTATAGTGATTATTTAGTAAGAAAATACTTATAAATTTATTTGATTAATTGGTGTCAACAGCTACACATATTTCAGACCTTTTGCTTTTTATACAAAATACTTTCTAACTAAATTTTTCAGCTGTTTCATTATCTAGCAATTTTTGAAGCAGCTAATAAAAAATGTTGTTCTCAACTGAAAAAATTAACTCTCTTTGGTTAACCTGGAGTTTAGGGTGCGTACTCACTTCGTTTCCCTTAAGCTTGCCAATTGTTTGTCACTAAGAGAGAGAGTACCAGAACATTTGTTTTGGGCGCAAGTTGAAAATTTTTTTGGCGTCGTTTGCGCATGTGCCGTCAGCGATTTGTTTACCAGTCTAGGGTGCATGCCCTTAATTTCGTCTAATTTCCATTGGTCCACTGTCTGCTCTCTTCAATTTGATTGGTTGGCGTACAAATTTGAATAATACTTCGTTTGGAATTTTTGATTATTTACAAATGATTTTTTTCAACAACCATTCGCTTCTCTTCTAAAAGATTTTCGTTCATCGAATTTGATGATTCTCTTTCTCTGTGTTGCTGATTATGGCTTCTAAACAGGGTGCGTAGTGAGAAATTGCTGCAAAAATTAAGCACTTTTAAGGACTTTTTAAGCACCTTAGCCAAAAAAATTAAGCACGTTTGTACATGCATACATACATTGATACACATTTTCTAAGCATATGATGATTTCTGTTTTATAATAACGCATAGATTTTATTAAAAATTAAAAAATATATTTTTTTTAATTTTAATATTTATTTTTGTATTTGCACAACGTCTTCTATTGTAAAATAAAGGAAGCATTTTTGATTTTACAAAAAAATTAAAAATGATAATGAAAATTGTCATTATCAAAAAATTAAATCAACTTTTAGAAGATTAACAAATAAAAATCTGTTGCCCTTTTCAACATTTCTTAAAATTAACAAATTACCAGTTAATTTTCCCCTTTGGATAATTATTCCAGTATTTCAATATCGGCGCTACCCATTGTTGTAGTAAGAGGGAGCATAAAAAAAAGGTCATTAATAGTCCGGTCAATGAAGGGTTTGAAAAAATAAACATTAAATCATATAGTTTGGAAAATTGGTACACATGTTCGTGATGGTCTTCTGATGAACGTACAAAACTCCCTGGCCCTGAGTGATTTAACGAATTAAAGAGTGTAAAATTCCCTACAAAAATATGCTTTTATTTTTCTTCTAGCTTTAATGGTTTCCGAGATAATGGGTCTCAAAGTTTGCCACCATCTTGGATTTTATCCCCTTTTTCTCAGTTTTTCTTGAATATCTCGAAAATTATTTAGTTTTCAAATCACACGTGATATAACAAATTAAAGAACGTAAAATTCCATACATTAGAGTGCTTTTATTTTTGTTCTAGTTTTAATAGTTGCCGAGATAACGGACTTCAAAGTTTGCTACCATATTTGGATTTTATCCCCCTTTTAAAGTTTTTCTTAAATATCTCGGAAACTATTAAATTAAAAGAAAATTAAAAGCATGTATTTGTTGGGAATTTTACGATTATTAATTTGTTGTATTACATGTAATTGAAAACTGAATAGTTTTTGAGAAATAAAAAAAAAGACGAAAAAAGGGGGATGAAATTGAAGATAGCGGCAAACTTTGAGATCCATTATCTCTGAAACTATTATAGGTAGAAGAATAATAAATGCATGTATTCGTAGGAAATTTCACACTCTTTAATCTGTTAAATCAATTGTAATTTTAAAACTGAATAGTTTTCGAGATAAAGAAAAACTTTAAAGAAAGGGTGGATGAAAACCAAGATGGCAGCGTGAGCCGAACCCCCAGGACCAGGGGTTTTAGTATGTTCAACAGACGCCCCTCACAAACATGTGTACCAATTTTCAAAATTATAAGATTTAATGTTTTTTTTTTTCACAACCCTTCGTTGACTGGACTACCAACTAAGATTTTGTTACAAATCCATCCACTTTGAGACAAGTTATCTCAAAAACTATTGAAACTAGAAGAAAAATAAAAGCATGCATATGTAGGTAATTGTATGCTTTTTAATTTTTTAAAGAAAATAGGATTTGAAAATTGAATAGTTTGAGATATTCAAGAAAAATTAAAAAAGGGGGATGAAATCCAAGATGGCGGCAAAACCCATTATCTCAAAAACTATACCAGCTAGAAGAAAAATATAAGCATGTATTCATAAGGAATTTCAAGCTCTTTAATTTGCTAAATCAATTGTAATTTGAAAACTGAAGACTTTTCGAGATATTCACGAAAAACTGTAGAAGGGGGTCGAAATCCAATACCGTGGAGCGAGCTCCCCCCACCCAGGATCAGGGACTTTTAGTATGTTCATTAGGAGAATCCCTCAATCTACCAATTTTCAAAATTACATGATTTAATGTTTTTTTTCATCCCCATTTTGGGCCTCCATTGACTGGACTATAAGCATGATCTTAACATGTTTTGACACCCCTGGATCTATCTCATCCAGGATTCCTTCCCTTTCATCGGTTTTCCTTCTAGATACATACGGTAAACAAAGCTTTATGACTAAGCTTTCGATATTGTATTCAACGTCTGGGGGAAAAAAAGAAGGTTTTCTTTGCACTTCTCGAGAAAATTAAGCACTTTTTAAGGACCGTTTTTTCAAAATTATGCACTTTTAAGGTGCTTAAAAATGGTTTTCAAATTTAAGCACTTTTCATAACACTACGCACCCTGCTAAATATCGAACAAGGAATGTTTTTTGTTTTTTTAAAACAATGGTTCCCTTGTTACACTTCATCGTCTTCAGACGTCGTGTTTTTCCTGCGTTCGTGCTTTCCCCGTGTGCTTCGTTTCTCAATGAAAAGGCGAAGCTACAAGGGGCCCACTTTGCTGAAAGCGAAGCCACTGATGTTTTTTTAAGTTAAAAAAAATTTGCCCAGTACACACTGGGAGATGCATACACTACATTGTAGGCATTGCATGCTCAATCCCTCGTTTTAAGATGCCGTAGGCATCAAATGCGCAGGAGACCTATAAAAAACTCACTGCGCATCCTAAACAGTGTTTGGCGATGGCAAAGAATATTGGCGAGAAAATAATACGCACCCTAAACTCCAGGTTTACCCTTTCTTCAATATTTCCAAAACAATTCCAGACACCAATTACACTTTTTCACATGAATAAGATAAATTTGTACAGTTTTGCAGTGAAAAGGAGGTTCAGAATATAACTAATTTTGAAAATGTAAGAATGTAAGTTGACACATAAACACAAAAAATTCAGGATTTCAAACTTCCTGTCCTAATTCTTCCATTATTGTGCTTTCTAAAAGGGGTATATCAGGATCTTTTTTGGCAAATCTTCAGTAACACCACAGATTGTCTGAGCTTAAAATACTGTCCTTGGATGGATAGCATCTTTTACTTTACAAAACAGCATTACAAAATTCACAGTGCTGAGGAGTCTAATAAGATACACCTGACTACAGCAAGTACTGTAATAGAAAAGTTATAGTGCTTCATTATAAACAAATGAAATGCACTGCCTTAGCTGATTAACAGTAACTAAGAGATGGGAATCCCTGAAAATCTTTCATTCAAATTTTATGAATACTTTGTTGAACATACTTTTTCCGTGCAAATTCAAAGAATAAAGTCTTCAGTAATGGATGATATATTTCTGAAATCCTGAGGGGTACCAATGGATGGGAAGGGGGAGTGTTCAGAAAAAATATTAGTGCACTTATTTTGCATTTTAAGGCTGTATATGATGACAGGACAAAAAAAAACTTGAATGCCTCTAGCACAACTTACCCTTGTTACACGACTGTCAGTCGTTATCCAGCTTATATAATTGGAAACATAAATATACAGTATATTCAGTTTCTTAGCTTATAGTTTCTTTTTGTATCATTACCCATCTTTATATGAGGTATTGAGAAAAAGAGTGGATCCACTCATTATTTTCATTTAACTGAGCTAGGCATTATTTGGAAAAGGAAAATATGGTTTCTTTCAAAACAGAGTAGAAAAAAAGAGTTTTAGTAACCCTATACTAGATAGTAGACCACTTGTCAAATGGTTCACTTCCAACTTTTTTTTTTCCCCAAAAAAAAATATGATGCTATGCTCAGTTTAGTAAAAATTGCGAGTTGGTCTACTCCGATTCTCAACACCTCATATATATAGGGAGGGATGTCCAAAAGTAAAATATTAGAGAATTTATTTCACTTTTTAAAACCATATGTGAAGAAGGGTAAAAAAAGATTCTATGTCCCAGTTACTATTTACTTTGCTAAATCATCGGTTCCTTCCAGTCATTATCCAGCAAGTAAGATTGGATACATAAATGAACAACATACTTAATTTCTAAGCTTATAGTTTCTTTCAATCATTATACCACTTTATGTATCTATATACACACAAACATGCATAAATAAATAACATACTTACAACAGAAAGATCCATCGTCTTGTCGAAAAAGATGAACATATTCTTCAATAAACTTAACAGTTTCTTCTAAGACTTTCTGCATTGACCAGGTTGGAGAGTAAGGGTAATTGTCAACTGCCACAGCAATAGGATCCCCCATGAAAGTGTGATAGATTGAACGGAACACAAGTGCTGGTGTTCCCATAGGAAAATCATCAGGCAAATTGATTTCAAGAATAAAATGAAAATCATCTTCCCGCAACATTAGTGTCATGCTGGAAAAATATAAAACATCATATTCAACAACACATCGATGAAAGTGACTCAGAAACTGAGTAAAATACATTCTTCTTCTCTCATAACGAGAAGCTGCTAACTCGGCTTTTGTTTTTAGTTCATCTTCGAGAGCAATAATATATCTAGTCAGATAATTATCATTAACTTCATCTGGTAACTGGAAACTTTCATCCATGCCCAAAATAAGTTGTGTCTTTTTTGTCAAATATAGTCTTTGACAGCTTCTGCTGCTATCACGATTTGGAAAAGACACCAATAATAGAGGATAATCTCCAAGATCAGATTCTTCTTGATAGAAATCAGGAAGTATGTGGCGAAAATCAGCTGGTAGTCTAATGAGAAAAAGAACTGGACTCTCTGGATCAGAAGGAACTAAAATTTCAATATCATCTTCATTAAAATTTTGAAGTTGAAACAAACACAAGTATTCAAAACTCAAGTGCTCATATCGATCTAATTCTTGAATTTGCTTCTTTTTATAAAATTGCATTATCTCTTTCATCACTTTCAACAGTCCATCTGATTTATGTACATCCCAAGAACACAAAGCTTCAATTTGATCAATAGGTACAAAGAACCTACTATCTGAGAAAACAAAATCTGGTGGGCATTCAGGTCCTGAAGACTGAAATACTACCATACATTCAATTCTCATACCAGCATAAGGAATGACTATTTGGAATCTATCACAATTAGAATTTTCTTTATCATAAGATGGAAAGGATGGCTTGGGATTCAATACTTCCACTTCTCTATGACATAATCCAATGATTGGCTGGGCTAAAAGCACTTCAACATGTTTTCGAACATGGGGTGCAAGGACGGAGGTATCCACTTTCTCGCGTTCTTTATCTTCTTCCATGTTAAATGGATGAAACTGTGAAATTTAACAAAAGAAATCCTAATTAGGAATGATGCAACTTATGTAGAATTTTTAAATGCATGTTCATTCTAATAATGATTTTATCTCAAACTATTTTTTGTTATTTAAATCCTATAAACTTACTGTTTGAGGGGTTTGTTTTGTTAAGATATAAAAGATAAAGACCAAAAGTAAAATAACAGATTAATATGCCATCAAGAATCTTTTCCATTAAACATTTCTGAGATAGTTATTTTTAAAAAATTTAGTAACTTGCTTTCCATGAGCCCCCTTCAAGAAGTAAGCCAGAAATCCACAATTGGGGTTTGTATTTTATTAAAGCTTTTCAAGACCTCCACTTTAGATTTGGGCCCTAAACCTGCTTAAACAAGTAATGTTTGTACAAGCTAAATTTAGTTTCATCCTGTGATGCATCAATAAAAAGAAGACATAGTGAATTGTTCTGAATGACGTAATGTTTGATCTGATGAGTTATATTATTTTAGTCAGAAGATTCAAAACTTGTAGGCACATCGACAAAAACCGAGAATGATTTTTGATATACATATTCACCTACTTCAAACAATCTGTTTTAAAAATGAATAAATCACAAAGCAAATAGCAGGATTTGAAAATAAAAGTCAAATTTCCAAGTAGCACTCTGGATGAATATCCTAATTCTTAACAGTTATCAGGGAAAAGAGATACTCCATAAATAAAATACTTTCAAATGACTCTGGTTTTTGACACCAGATACTAACAAGTTTGAACTTGAATGTTAGGAGTTATGGGATTTGAAGCAACAAAGGCTGTAATCCCCTAGTTCCAAACTAGTCACAGAATAGTTCCTTCCAAAAAAATGACTCCATAATGATGATTAGATCAGTCCAAAAAATACTGCGTCAAACTGTCCATGCAGATAGAGTCCGAAATTGACGGTCTTGGACGGCGAAAATAACAAGTTTGATTTCAACTGTATAGAAAGATAGAAACGCTTCGCCAAGTCTTTCAAATACAGGCAGTTAAAACTCGAACATGCCGAAAAGGAATCCGTTTTCTTATTGGCTAATAGTGATGTGCCGTTCACTCAAACGAATCCGCGGATCCGACTCCTCAAAAGGAACAAACGGATCCTATTCCGACCAAATGGAACGAATCCGCAGAATTGGATCCGTGGATTCGGATTTATGAATCCGCGGAATCGGATTCATGAATCGGAATTGCTGATTCCGCGGCATCATGATTCCGATTCAGAATCGCTGATTCGGATACATTACCTTACTAAAGGATTTGTTTCGTTCTGGAATGAAAGATTTATCATTTGGGGTCATGGATGCAGATAAATTTCTTAGCGTGAAGCAGGAGATGCTAAGATTCGGTTGATTTGAATGAATGCAATCGGTTACGCTGTGCATACAGATCGATTTCTGAGGTTGTTTACGAAGGAACCAGTAGAATAGTTGGTTTGATGAATGATTCTTTTGATATTGCTTGAGAAGTAAAAGATTTGCTAGTAAAAAGAAGATGCGAGTAAAAAGAATTCATAATAATTATAATTAAAAATAATTATAATTTTTTGTTCTTAACTCAAGATTTCAATATCAAAAATAGTTTCATTAGTTGAATCTCGGTACATTGAAATTAATAGATTTGATAAAAACTATTTAAGAGACAAATTTGAGTCTGTACTTTTTTCAAACAGTCAAGAATTTTTGGTATAAAAGTTTAAGATAAGTCAACAAATAGGCACGCATTTTAAAAATTATTAAGAAATAATATTTTTTTTCATTTGAGTAATTTAAAGAATTACTCACACAAGTCGAATTTTTTTTATATATACTTTTTTAGTTTTGAACACTTCATTTAAGTATGCCATCCTCCGCACATGCTTACGTGGCAAGGGCGGTAGAACGCCATGTTTCGTCGAAAGCTGCTGACATGGGTTCGAGTCGCGGGCAGGCATTGTCGTTGCAAGACAAAAGTTTTAAAAATTTTAATTTCGGATATTCTCTTTAAAAAGTCATTTTATAATATATATTGAGCATTTTATTTTATTTTACTCTTTATTTCCAAACCTGATTTATTATTAGATAGATTTTAAAAAATTCCTATTCTAACTTATTAGTTCTCCCATACTTATATCTAAGTTTAAGGAATTATTTAAAATTTATCTAATAATAAATCAGGTTTAGAAATAAAGAGTAAAATAAAATAAAATGCTCAATATATATTATAAAATAACTTTTTAAAGAGAATATCCGAAATTAAAATTGTTGGGTTGAGGCGA
>BGPR01026909.1:0-21151 GCA_013235015.1 Araneus ventricosus | reverse complement strand
AATAATCAAGGGTTTGGGGGATGTTTAGAAAGAAGGTAGTTTTGATTGCTCTATGATGCAACAGCAACCCAGATAGCATGCACAGTTGCAGCAAGTGTTATTTTTATTGATATTAGCTTGTCATGACAAACTTGACGCGACAACTTTGCAGCGAACTTCCTGAAAAGTAACAAAACATAATTGATCACCTTCCTTGCAATGTAAGTTTGCTGTAAGGTTGACACGGCACACTTACACACCACGACTTGGATACAGTTGTATATATTTGGTTTTGATCTTTGTCTCTGCTTTAAAAAGACATTCGATTTTTAATAGCAACTCCTAGACAGTCCTTCTTCTTATTAATTCAATAAATCAATGATAATTTGAAAAAAAAACTAACTAGGTCTTTTTATAAAAAAAATAGTTTTGAAAAATTCTCCATAATTCTACTAAATATCGAACTCGTACTTTAAAGAAAACTATATATCGCCATTTTCTTAATGTTGCAATTTTAACGTTCATAAACAAAATTAAACCTAAAAAACAGTCAATGTTTGTTGAAAAATAATAACTTACTTTGTGTCGTATGTTTTAAAAAGTAATTACCTTTGAACCCTAATTTCGTAATTTGTTCCACTAGCAAAACGTAGTTATTAGTGAAAATCGCTCTCTCTTTGACTTTAAATCATATTCTCAACGCAAAATTTTTAAAAAATTAATGAAATCAAGAAGACAGTTTAAAATAAAACGTGAAGAGACACAATGTTTTATCGCAATCTGTCTTCGGCAATAGAGGTCTCGTTGGCTGAGTGCCTAAGACGACAGGTTAGGGAACGAGTTCTCGGGGGTTCGAATCCTAGGTTCGTCTGGGTACTCTGTTTTTGCTATAGTTTGCAATGAGTTTGACGCGGCAAGTCTGCTGCAAGCTCGACGAGTGGTGACTTCGTCGTTTGCGTTAACTTGCACCAGTCTTGTTGTGAACTTGCGGTCTTGCCGTGTCAAACTTGTTGCAAACTTGCAGAGCAAGACTGCTGCAATCTTGTTGGAAACTAAAATTGCTATATAGGAGAAGACAAAATAATAATTAAAATCCCGCCCAAAGCCGTGCTATGGCATCATTTAGAAAAAAGCCAAATCACGTGACGCTGAGAGCCAATGACTAGCGACCTCTTTCCCTACGATATAGGGTCCGTAAATATACGGGGCTACCTCTTACAAGGCATGCGGCTTGCAGACAACAAAGCTGTCATCCAGACTGTTAGGTATTGGATACGCGTCCAACCATTTTAAAAAGGGCAACGTGATCGATTTTTTAAAAAAAAATATGTTGACTCTAGAGGAGAGTGCTTTGAAGACTGACATGTGCAAGTAAATGCTTGGCATAAAGGTTCTTTAGAAAAAATCTGCCCGGCCATATTTGAAGAATATGGTATGTGTTTCAAATTCAAATCTAAATGAAAAACAGAATAACGATGAGATAATATTTTCGCATATTTCGATTTTTATTAATTTGTGGAGTAAAACCGCAATTTTCGAAAAATATGCTTAAAGAGTACAAAACATTCTATCTTCTTCTTTCGAAAAATAATTTATGAATTTCTGTGAACTAACGCAATTGAATTACGAGCTCTTCATAGAAGTAATTTTTAGCACCGGCCTGGGTTCTGAATTGATGCAGTTCAACTTGGTCATTGACTATTTTTAACATTTTTCATGATTTCAAAGCTACCTGAAAGCTGCTGAATGAATATGCTATTTACAAATAGCAATCTCAACATTTTCAGTTCTCATAACTTGAAATACTGATATCTCATCCACTGCAACGATCTTGGGACTCATGGGAAAAAACCCTTGAGATATTAAATTTTTTCACTTTCACTTCAGCTATATGACTAGGCCTTTATTACAATTATCCGACTTCAAATTATTTGATATCACAAATAAAAAAAATATTATTCCGTCTTTAGATGAGGGCTTGTTTCGCTGTTTGTAGGGGACTAACGGGAGTAGAAGCATGGCACTATAGGGCGGCCTAATGTTTCCCAGCTGAATAAACCGCTGGACTAGTGAATGACAGTGTGAATCTTTCGTTAATTTTTCAGCCTGCTTTTTAACGCTTTATGAAGAGTATATAGTTTACAACTTATCGACCTTGAATTCAGGAGTTTAAATTTACTTCAGAAATGTTTCAAGTCTCTTAATTTTTTTTCTCTGTGTATTTTCTTAGGTCTGAAAAAGGCAAGATACCTTTCATATTTTATCTAATCAAACAATCCATATAAAAATGTAAATTGTGTATAGTAAATTGCATAACAGCCTCAAGGTTCGTCAGGAGGCTGCCACTGTTAATCACTCCTTGAATTATTTTTTTGTTGTAATCAATAAAGATACGCACACCCACCCAAACTACAAACCGGAGATCTCTATCTCTGGAGTCGGGGTGCGTCGTAGAGTAAAGTAAAGTATTATTTTGTAAGAGTAATAGAGTAAAGTAAAGATGGCAAGTTAAGGCGACTCAAACGAAGAGTGCTATTTTCAGAATGTGCGATTTCCAGGAACAACGTAATGACATCAGTGACGTCCAATAACACAAAATAATGAAGTAAATACCATTGATGCTATCTTCGCCAGTAAGAAGAAGCATAAAGTATGGCTTTTCAAGAGATGGCATGAAATGTCAAATACAGTAGAGTCTCCCTACAGCGAATTTCTCTCTATAACGAAATTTTTAATCGCAATGTTAAATAGCATTCAAAATATTCTACATATAATGAAGTGGTTGTCTCCCTATAACGAATTTTTTCAGACCTTTATCTTCTCGATTTTTGTCCTTTTTGAAGAAAGTTGATAATTTCTGTGCAAACAAATCGCTCACATGTGCCTGTTTCTGGAACCACTCGAATTGTTCATTCCAGAGATAACACATAACAATAGAATAATGTAGAGGATAATGCAGTTGTGGGGACCTGGGTTTCTACAGAGGGAGCAACATTTCTACGGGTCAAGATTCCAAGAATCGGGGTGGAAACAGCAAATGGATGTGACAATACGCATTTTATGTTTTAGTACATATTATTCTCTAAATTGGTGAATTGTCTTCACTTTTGAGCATTTTATTTATACGATAAAAATTAGCATAATTTTAACAAATTTATAATAAATAATACTTCATTTTTAATTGAAAGTCATAATTAAATATTTTTGAACTTATCGCACATACTAAAAGACTTGTTACATTTACTTAAATAACTGCAAAAATCTCTAATCTCCGTATAACGAAATTTTCTCTATAGCGAATCTTTCAACTGGAACCAAGCGATTTCGTTATAGGGAGATTCCACTGTAGAAGCACCGATCTGCATCGAAGCAAAGTAACAATTAAACGTTGACAGGGATGAGTGCAATTTAAGGCATATAAAGATGAAAAAGAAGCACTGGAAATCAAAAAATTGACGACGAAATTTGTCTTTAGGGATATTGGATACGAACTTACTATACTTTTACAATATTACTTAGTATCCACAACGAGATACGTTATCTAAAATGATTGCAGAATATCTTGTGGTACTTAAACTGAAATTTTATAACTTACAAGGAGAGGGCACGACTTGGGAAATTCAATTCGGGTTGAAACTTGGCATATTAGTAGCATACCGTTAGGGTGTTCACCGATTAATCTAAAAAAGTGCAATGGCCAGCCAATTCGGAGGAAATGGCCCTCAAACTGTGGGCACAACTTATATACCGGTAACTCTTCGCAAACCGCGAATCCTTAGATAGCTTAGATGTCAGTGCGCTGTATTACCATTCGCTAGGTCCGTAGTTCGGTCCTGGCTGCCGTTTTTTTATTTCTTTCAAAATTATTGCAAATTAAATTAAAAATTAAAAAAATATTTTAAATTAAAACTTTAATTATTTTTATGTAGAAAATAACTTTATTTATATGATACTTGAATTACAGATAAAATAATCATAAATGCATCTTTAATGGTGATAAATATTAACTATAATAAAAATTATCATTCTAAATTCATTGAAAGTTTTAAATTATTGGATTTTTACGTTCACAAATTTTTCGTTCTTATTTTATCTTGGAAACAGTAGAGAGCAGATGTGAATATATTGAATACGTATGCAGATGGTCCAATATTTTAATGATGGAATAAAAATAGCAGAGAGCAGCTGTTAATCTTATAAATGCGTAGGCAGATGGTCCGAAATTTCAATAACTGAAAAGGGACCAATGGGTAAATGCCTTTACTCTTTATCGCATGAAGTTCGTAGAATGAATCGTAGGATGAATTTATAAAATTTATGAGTGATGAAGCCTAAAATATATCTTTCATGTTGTGTGCAATTGTAGTTAAGATTTATTACCTTTAAAGTTATATTTATCATTATTTTAGCACTTATAAAGTAAATTTACCAATAATTCAAGTATCATATGAATAAACAGTAATTTTATGTATGAAAAATGAATATTTTAATTAAAAATATTTAAAAGTTTTTCTTTTAATTTGTAATAATTTTGAAAAACTTTTAAAAAAACTGTCAATCTTTCTAATGAAATAGAGATAATTTTTAATGCGAACAAAGTTTGTATTCCTACAAATCTAAAGGATCGTCGCTCTTGTCAACAATAGTCATTTATCAATTGTGCAAGGTGTCAAAATATTTTTTGTTTCCAGTGTTTTCATGATAATTATTATTCAGGTTTTTGTATATAATTTAATGTAGAAATATAAAGTTACTAGTACAAAATGAAAATTAATTAATAAATGTAGTATAACTTCTAAAATTTATGAAGGATAATGTCAAATCAAAATTGTTTTAGGATGTGAGTCATTAGAGATAAAATTTATCACCATTAAAGATGTATTTATAATTATTTTACTGTTTATATATTATTATTATTTTATCTGTAATTCAAGTATCATATAAATAAAGTTATTTTCTGCATAAAAATAATTAAAGTTTTAATTTAAAATATTGCGGGTGGGAGTCGAGAGCATTGACATCTAAAGTATCTGATCACTTATTGCTTGTGAAGTGTTACTGGTATATAAGTTGTGCCCAAAGTTGGAGGGCCATTTCCTCCGAATTGGCTGGCCATTGCACTTTTTTAGATTAATGGGTGAACACCCTAATGGTATGCTACTAATATGCCAAGTTTCATCCCGAATTGAATTTCCCAAGTCGTGGCTTCTCCTTGTTAGTTTAAGATATCCAGGATCCAGGTAATCATTTAAAATTAATAGAGCTAGAAATAAATAATGATTTTACGTTTGTTTTGTATCAATCTGTGAATAAACCTTGTTTTGCTGTGGGAAAGTTCTTTTTTTCCATTTTAGCTTCTCTTCATTGATTTTTTCCACTTTCCAGAAATATGATATTTGTTACGAAAAATATAAAATGTGGTTCATTTTTTAATGAACTTTGCCTATTCCTTTTATTGAACAAACGGATAATTTAATTTTTTGCAAGGCTAAATAAAGATAATATAAAATAATATAATGAAAATAAAGGTAAATGTCTTACTCTTCCTTCATCCGTATAGTTACAAAGGGTTGCTCTGTACATTTCAAAATCTTCCAGAGATTGGTCTCCAAGAATATCGTAAACTTCCTTCATGGCTTCCCAAAACTTCACCTTTACCTTCACATCATGTATAAAAAAAGAATAATTTACCAAAACATAATATTAAAGATATTCTGGAAACAACTTGGAATGTATGTAAGCCAAAGAAAAGTTTGCTACAGTATAATTAATGTAAGAAAATTTGTTTTCGGTTTTTACATTAAAATGGGCGAATTAATAAACGCCATCAAAAGTATGAATGCGCTCATTGCAATATGATGTAGGCAAGAAATGGAACCCCGAATTTGCAGTTTGAGCTCAACTGTCAGGAATAGCGTGCACGTAATGGCCTATTAATTGAAAATCTCGCTTCTCGGAATAGCTGACGAGAGCAAATAATACTCTCAGGTTTGTGTGCAAGTTCGTCAGATTTTTTAAAGTTGTCGACCGGTTTTTTGTAGCTCGAACAGAAGGGACTTTGTACCGGTGTTCCTGATCAAATCAGCTTGCAATGCAAATTGTTTGGCTTTGTAACCGTCATTGCTTTCGATAAAATGTTTTACGGCACTTGTGCATAGCTCGTCAGTCTACGGCTGAAATCCATTTGAATAAATGGTACGTCTTTTTTACTTTCTCGTGTACGAAGTATACAAAGAGAAAGTATTGTAATGGTCAAACAATTCGAACTCGAGATTTTGACGAATCTCCACGTTTCAGACCTCCCTGAGTCCGAAAAACACAATTTTGGAATTATGTCTGTCTGTGAACACGATAACTCAAACACTAGTAGAGCTACAGGGATGAAATTTGGTGTGTGATCTTTAACATAATTTGAAGGTTTCTATCAAATTTTGGACAAAATCCGTCGACGGGAAGTCTGTCCGTCTGTATGTTCGAGGTCATGCGAACGCTATAACTCAAAAACTTGAAAAAGCCAGAGGGATAAAATTTTATACACAGTTTTATCGTCATGAATGTAGGTCCGTATAAAATTTTGGGCCAAATCCGTCGAAGGGTTGACTGTCTGCCGGTCCGTATAGTTTACTTTTGAAGAGAATCCGTTATCTCCACGCGCATGCGTACTGGAAGAACAGAGAGGAATTTCATTACGGAGTAGCGAATTACGTCAGTTTGTCCTTGAGCCGGTAAGAGAAGAAAATCGTTACGCATCTCTTCGAATTTCATTCTTTGCCTAGATATTTTTCAATCGCTATAATGAAAAACCTTCTGATAGTCATTGGATTCTGGGTAACAATAGGTTCGAATTTTTTTACCCACGCGGGGGAAGGGGAAATGGTACGTTTTTGGGGAAGTATACGAGAAAGTTTAGGGGAGAACACTCCCGCTGGTTCTCTAGATGGAAGAAGATTATTCAAAGCCTTCGTGTATTCGGGAAATGTATTGAAACATATGCTTGAAAATAAGATGAATCCTGAATGCCCTGCGAAAGAAGAAGAGCAGTGCAACACTAGACATGCAAATCATTTATTTTTTGCTGCGTTCAATGTATTAAAATGAACGAAAAAATTTATTTTAGATTGTCGGTAATTCCATACTTCTGATCAATGCTCTTTTTGTAATTTTTCACAATTCCGCGTTAATCAATTTTATCCTTGCTTAATACTTACAGCCTTCGACGGTCAATTTATTCGGAGTGAGTGTGGATTGTATTTAAAAAGCTTATAGAAGGTTCTAAACTAATTTATGTAGACGAAGTTAATTTAAATATACGGGAATCAGTCAAAGTATTTTTACCATATAAGAAGCGAGAAGTCTTGGATATTTGGCTGCGCTTGTGTCATAATTATTTAACACGATTTTTCTGCTTCTATTGACGACAGGAGATAACAGACAACCTGGAATTGTTTTATTTTGTTACATGACAAAAGAATTTGATATTCTAGATAAGTTACGCCGGAGAAATGATGTCTCAAGAAATACTTCTAATTGGATTAAGGTTGCTCATTCCGATTTTTGCAACAAGTCTACTATTAACGCTTTTGTAATTTTCAAACACAATAATATTGTTTGGATATGAAAAGAGTTGGTGCCTTTTCAGTTTCAAACTTATTATACTTCAAATTTTATGCATAGCTGTACAACGCCCATGGAAGTAAAAGAGCGGAAAATCTTATGCTAGAAATGGATGGAACAGGATCGTGAAGAAACAACGTTAATAAGTAACAAAGGTAGATGCAAATATTGAGGAAGAAATAGGGACAAAACTAACCAAAAATACGGTAATAAAGGCCATTATTAAGCCTTTAATCAATTATAAGAAGTATATGTAAAATGTTGCGATTTTTCATAGTATTTTTGTAATCACTATAAAAATATTCAATAATAGTCATCTAAAAGTATTTTTGCTCTTTTTTTTTGCATTTCTTAGATATCTATTCTTTAATTTGAAGCTGATTTGTCTTTTCTCAGAAAAGAACATTTATAGAAAAATACAAGAGAGAATAAGGGACATATATACCCTGAACGCCTAATTACGTAGCAAAATTTCGCGTGCCTTACGGAGGGTAAATTTCAATCGAATATCTTATGCGTAGCTTGGTCTTAATCGATATACCCCAGAACTAATCAAGTGGAAAAGATCAGCTTATTTTATTTCTTTATCGGCACTCAGGCTACCAAATATACATTGCAAATTGATTTCATAAAAATTTCAGTATGTATTCTACTGGCAACAGCAGGCACTAGAGCTTCAATCTTATTTTCAAGATTTTAGAAGACAAAATTGGGTGTGTTGCTTAAAGGGAACACTGGGCCTTTAAGTGTTAATAAAAGTATAAGTGAATTGTATCCAAACAAATTTCCTATCTGGCAAAATAATAAAATATTTTCCTACTTTCCTTAAAACAACTTAAGTACTTTTTGGTTTTTGTTAAAGTGATTAATTGACGACACCTGAATTTAAACACTTTTTCTCTAACCATAACCAGGTAAAATACAGAACAACTTCTTGAGATATTTGCTTTACAAAAAAAAAAATGGATTTTACTTGCATGGTATATCTTCTTCACTCCTACGTAATATTTTTAATATGCCTAGTTTATCCTCCAGACGAGATGTTTCTTGCTTTCTTTTCTTTTACAAAGTTATTAATGGTTCAATTGATTGTAATGATATAATGAGCTCAATAGATTTCGCTGTGCCCGCCAGATTTTTAAGAAACCAGAGTTCCTTTCCAAATTTAATTATATTAGCAGGTTCTCGTTATATAGGTTTTATAAAATTTTTAACGCGTTCTCTGATGAACTCGACATTTTTAATATGTCTCTAGGTGCTTTGAAGTCGAAATGTTTGCATCTTTTAAATACACGATATGCTTTATTTTGCCCTTCTACAACATTTTAGATTTTTAGGCTATTTGATTTTCCGTGTTCTTATGTATTCGACCCGTTTTTTGGCGCCGTGCTTGATTTATTTTTATCTTAAGTGTTGCATTTTTTTTTTTAAATCTCGAGTGTGTATTTACGTTTTTAAACTTTTAAACTCCCGGTGTGTTTTTCATTAGACTCGGTGTTTGCGTGTTTTGACTTTTTGACCCTCACTTTTTGGAAATGAACTTTAAATTAAGAAAAAAAAATACGGCTTTTGGTGTGATAGTGTGTCGTAAAGTTTTGTGATTACGTGTTTTCGTTTTTAATTACATATACGTTTGCATAAGTTTTATGATTTTGTGTATTCTCTGTGGTCTACTTTTTGCTTTCTAAGGCATATATTTTTAAAATTTTTTATTTACTCATTGTGACTTTTGTTCTTTGTGTGTTTGTCGGCACTCTGTAAATGGAGTTTTCTCTGTAGTGTGCTTTTCTTTAAGTAAATAAATAAATAAAAACCTTTCTCCTAAGAATGATTTCATACATCCCACTTACAACGTCACAACATAATTTGCCCATGTTTCCCCCCACATATTTAACAGAATTTAAGTTACGATATCGTTCCAATCAAGGCGCCGGTTCAAATTTGGCGTCTCTCTCCTGTGTTCGGAAATAGTGATGATTTTATATAAATGATAAGATGGAGATTTGATTAATAAGAAATTTAAAAATACATTAACTATTACCTTGCCTGAACTTTCTTCTAAAATTTGATACATTGCCTCGGTTTCATCTAAATATAAAATGAAATGTATTACAAAAAGGCATAAGGCATTTGTGGCACTAAAAATAGTAAACATCTTCATGGAGTATTGAATACTAAATAATAGAAATGTTGTAGTTTTTAAACTCTTTCTTTTAACCCATTATCTGCCAAAATTCTATTATTTCATTTAAAAAAATGATAATTAATAAAATAACATAAATGAGATATGAAAGAAAATGCCATTTCTGGTATTTCTTAATTCAACTGATTAATAAACTTTTAGCTAGAATCAATTATCTTTTCAAACTAGAATTTTTGTTTTGATTTGTACCTTTTATAGAAGTCAGCTCAACATTCAGAAGCAACAATCAAAGCTAAAACTTCACTACTTAGGTGAAAATAATTAGAAAACAATCGTCCCCAAAATGATGCAACGGCAGATAATGGGTCAACTTGAATTCAATCGAGATTTCTCTCACCTGCCGATGTGCTAGAGTTCTAAAATTTTGTATACCTGTGTGTTCTCAATGATACACTTTTTTCATATAAGTTATCAGTTAATAGATGAATTTTTATTCTATATTTGGTTCATGGAATTTTTATTCTATACATCTGGTAGTAAATTTGAGAAATAAATTTCATTTGAATCCTTTCAAGGAATCCATGGAAAGAATCTAAGATTCATTTAAATTTATAACAATGAATTGTTAATTAAAGACGAAGAAGTAGAATATAGTTAAAATAAAACAATCTTTCTGTTAGTATATTAATAAAAGTGTGTTCTTAGAAACTGCTAAGATATAGATCATTCACAAAAATTAGCAAATAATGCAACGAATTTAATTTCATGAAAAAGAATTATACTTCTTAGGTATACATGAATTCAAACTCGCTATAGAAATCAATATAATTTCATGCAAATACAAAAATAAATTTTTGAATAAACGTCTAAACAAATTTATGAGCCCCGAGAGCATAGCATGAATCAATTCTTAAAAAATATTAAACCTTTGAAAACAGATGCTCATAAACAAGAGTCTTTTTGTTGCTGCTTGTTCGAAATACTTAATTGGAATATGCGTGCGGCTTTCTTCTTTCTACTGATTGAACGGAAAAAATGAATCCGAAGTTTACGAATCAAAATAATTACCTCGCGCAGAAAAGATTAACAAGTGAGGATTTAATTTACTTTACTTTATTTATTTATTGACCCATTTTTTATGTTATTATCATATCTAGCTTACTTGTGCCCTTATGGTGTATTGTTCTTGGATGGTTCATCCTGTTACTAAACTACCAAACTAAATCTTATGTTCTTAGATCAGTAGATAGAAGGATATTAGATGATGCCTTATGAGTCTTCTTTATAAAAAGAACATATGTATTCACAATTTCCGAGCAGAACAGATATTTTTTACGACACAAAATATTTGCACAACTATCTGTATCACACGCATTGCACTAATTGACATCCAATTCTTCTAAAAAACATTTCTTCTTGTGCGTTTCTAGGCAACATTCGCTAAAGACAAATAGGGCGTTTCCATTCTATTTTTATTAATTTTAGAAATATATTGGGGGGGGGGCAAACGATTTTTTATTTAATTTCTTTTACGGCCAAATGATTATTTTATTTAATTAATTTCTTTTTAAAATATTTTAGTAAAAATCTTGGAATTAATAATATTACAAATATACAAGGTTACAAATATTAGAGTGTAAATAATTTTTCTATTTTATGACCATGTGTTATGGCTAGGTTTGGCGGGATTAAATTAAGAGAAGAAAATATGAAGTTATATATGAATCCATTTTTCGGAAGCAAGAAATTGAAAAATGTGGAAAGGAACTTGGTGAATGGAAAATTGTGTTTTTTTATTTCCCTGCCAAAATCCTTGCCTGACAAGAGATTTTGAAGTTTTTGCCCTCTTCCATGATATAAAGGTAGAAATGTTTTTTTTCTGTTTTCTACATACATTGATATTATCCTGTAGTTGGATAGAGACTATGAAGGTTTTAGAGCAGTGTTTCTCAATCTTTTTTGTGCCATGCCGCACAGAAGCCGTTCTAATATTCGTATGCCCCCTATGTAACATATTCATGATTTTTAATATTGCTCACCAAAAAATTACATGAAAGGTTTTAGGAAGAAATCCCTAAGAAACACAGTAATGTAATTTTCAAAACATATAATTCAGAACTGAAATTGAGGTACGAAATCACTTTTCGTAATTTTCCTATTTTTTCTGGAAAGATTGCGGGGATTAAAAACTTTTTCGGATAATATTTTTGAAAATTATTCAACGAGTAGATCTTAAAGAGAAATGTGCCGCTTCGATCTGACAGTTTATATAAGTAGTTAAAACCACAGTAGACGGTTGCTTTTAAACTCTGGATGAGTCCATTTTCGAATTGCCCTCCTGAGGGGCGTGGGCCTCACGCTGGGAAACAAACTTTTAGAGATCTCAAGAAAAGCTGTATTTCATGCATAGAATCAAAGACTTTTGTATTTGACAAAATTTGGTTGGTATGATTTTGTTCCTACAAGATGTTGTGCTGTTTCTTATTCCACTTCTTCTAGTCCTCAGCTAGACCAATACCAAGAGTGCGCTCGCTCACAGAAAATTGATCAAGTTTGACCTGCATAATAGCCCCTCGAGCATATCCTGCGCGATAGTCGATGCAGTCGCGATAGTCGATGCAATAGTACAGGCTAACGATTCATGGTAAAGGAGGAGAGTGCAGCTTCTGATGACTTGGGAAGAAGTCTGACTTTGTCCATTGCCTTTATGTGTTAGCTGGGTGTGGTGGAAGGGCCTTCACGCCTTGGGTGACCCTGCCAGGAGAAAAAACTCCAGACGTACATCGCCCATTCCACCTAGGACCACCATCCCAGCCAGGGTTGGCCCGAACAAAAGCGGGGCCTGGTGCAAAGTTGATTTGCGGGGCCTTGAAACTGCTTTCGTAAAACAAAATATTTCATTGCATCAGGATTTTATGATTGGGATTGTTTTCACGGATGCCATACGGTGTAATTTTAGCTTCGCGATTTTGATTTTTCAATAACTGTTAATTATATATTTCGTCAGTTTGTTGGACATTTTCGGTTTTTGAAATTTCTGCAAAAGAGTTCCTGCTGTTTTCAGCAATTTTCTTTCATTTTCTATGCTTTTTTTAAATTTATCAGATCCACACACATGTTCCCTTCCGGCATCTCTGCCTCTAGACATATTCCAAAATTGTCCAAAAATAATATTAAAAAATTAAGATAAATTTTTTAGTAGTATGATTACAACAAACAACAAAGAAATATATTATTTCGAAATTTTCAGTAATATATTATAAGTAATATATTAAGCATTTGTCTTCCCTTTAAATACGAATATTTTATTTATTTGTCCACCAAACGTACGATGTACCATCTTCGGTTACATAATGAAACACATTGTTTTTACTTTTCTTACTCTGTTTTGGCTATGTAGTGAGATTCAAAGCCCCCCAACCTTGCATTTGATCGGTCGACGTGAAATGTGCCCATATCGCGTGATTATATTCAAATGCATGTATTTTCGGATTAAAATAAAAAATTAGAATGCCTTTTTAATTTTCAAAATCAATCAGCTGCGCGGGACCTTTAGGAAACGCGGGGCCTAGTGCGGCCGCACCGTTTGCACCGCCCTCCGGCCGGCCCTGACCCCAGCCACGTTGAGGCAGCATAATAGGACTTTGGGGGGGGGACAAGATATTGTAAGAGCAACATACAAATTTTCAATTTTTTTTGGTAGCCCGAGCTGTATTTGCAACATTCATATAAATGTGGATTGATTATTTGCTTAGCTTAACCCTCTGACTACTAAGAGTTCTTAAAATCTGAGTACAGTTGTATTACGGAGGTTTGCTTTCTAATTTATCTGTGGAATGGACCCGTCCCCCTTTTCTCCTCACTAGGGTGGTGGGAGATATGAATGGCAGCTCTTTCTTCTCTCATCTCTCCCCTAAGAGTCCCTTTAATGACCACTCGCCCAACTGCCTTCTCCCCCCTTTCGGAACAGCAACCGGCCGAAATCCGCCCCACTAGTATAGAAGTTGCATGGCCGGTTACGGCCGGCTTAGGAGTCAGAGAGTTAATGTAAAATTGTTTAAAGGGGACTGTATTAACACTAGGCCTAAATGAGAATGGGCATTGGAATTTAAATTGTTGTCACATCATGATGTGATCTAGGATAAGAGGTCTGCTAACTTGCAAGACCTGAGAGCATAGAAACATCCCTTTGAAATGTTTATGTTTGAAATCAGTATTTTAAGGTCAAGTCTCGTCAGTTTTGCACTGAGTCGGAACAAAACGATAAGAGGTCAAAACCAACACAAACATTACTGAAGTTCAATTGAATAATAATATCTTCGAGTTATAATAATCGACTAATCGATATTTGTAATTGTTTATGCTGAATGTTAATGTTTACTGACCGTTTAGGTTAAGGCTTATTTAATAGGTTTCAGTTCAAAGGTGCTTTCAATCTTTCTTGGAGCACACTATACTGCTGCTGACACAATTTAAGAAGATGTTCCTAATAGAATCCTGTTATGACCATGGCCGAATAACAGAAACATAACAAAGAAGTAGTTCAATATGCTTTTTTGAAAATGGCCATATACGTATCACATACCAGCAATCTTATCAGACTCGAAAGAGGTACACAAAATGCAGTAGTGTAGAAATACCCCAATCATTTAAGATCATGACATGCGTTTTTACTGATATTGGATTTCAGAAATTTCAAAATATATTTTTAAGATAGTGACACAGGAAGAAGGATACATATTTCATGTTCAATAAAACTTACGTAAATCACACAGGACGTGAAAGTAGCAACTAGTTAGTTCTTCATCGTTGAAAGTTTGCAAAACATTGCAGTCTCCATACAGAACAAGAAAACTTAACAACGATGCAATGCAGAGTTTTGTCTTCATATTGCTCTCTTTTTCCTCTAAACACACGCAGTTCTGCGAGCCCTGAGACACTTTGCAGTGCACTTTAAGTTAAGTTTCGAACAAAGGCTGCTTCCTTGTTCGTCATGATTATATCTATAGTTCCATTGCGCGAACGAAATTTAGCATGCTTCGGTTGCGAGAGTCATAAAGTAATGCTTAGAATAAATAAATCCATGTTTGATTAGTTTGAAAAAAAATTCACTGTCGATTCAAAGAAAAAATAGTTATGTAGGTACGATAAAGCATCCCAAATTAAAAAAAAAACTTTTAGTGTTGAATTGAAGTGGTGATTTAAAAACGCATATGAAAACATGTTACTGAATATCGCATGTTGTTTCTTTCATGTGTTAGTAACCACCTTGTTTCTTTGCACCTCTTTTCAGTTCAAAGGCTTAATAAGTATTTGAAAATAATGGGTCCATATTTATTCACGCAGAGGGGAAAAATGTGAATAAGGATGATTATACTTCAACACAATAGTGGTTATAAATTCCTTCCACGTGTATGAATGGCGTTGATATCACCTGGTGATGCTTTTTGTGTGATAGAAAACACGAGCTTCATTTCCTCTTTCATACAACATTCGGGAAAACGAATGACAGAAGGAAGCTAAGTTTTAAATAACAAGTTTGTGTTCATCAAAACACATCACGGTGATAATTCCAATTCTTCTCGATTTGGTAAATATTGAAAAATCCGTGTGTCAGGCATTCGTGATTAAAATGGGGGCCCAAAGATCTCGAGATTTTGTTTTGTTCATTTATTTTTGCTGTACTTTCAAAATAATTTAATTTTGCGTTTTCATTTAAATTACAAAGACCCTGCACTCGAACTTATTCAAATGAAAATCAAGTATCGTTTAAATTTTGGACTATTATTCTTACAACTTCCCTAACTAATTATCTTCTGAAAGTTTTAATATTGCATTGTTTCGTAATTCTAAACAAATATTTTGCTTTTTAATTTAGGAAATATCCAATCCAGTAACTAAATAGTATTTAGATTTTTACTATAACTAATTACTGTAACTAATAATATTAGATGTCTTTAACAAAAGATTTATAATTTTTTTAACTAGTTTGTATAAAATAACTTTCAAATTTTAATTTTGCATTTTTTATAAGTGATATAATGAAATCAACTCTTTTGAAAGCGATCAGAAATTAAATGCTTTGATAGTTCAGCTTCTCAAAATTTCCTCCATAAAACTTATTATATAGAGATTAAATTGAATTCAGTACTAAAGTATCTGATTTTTGGAAGTTGAGAAGGGAAAAAGACGTCCCGCCGAGACGAGACGAGCACTCTTCTATGGGCCTGGAACGGTCGAAATGATTAACCCTCCTAGCGTCAGGCCCGAGATATCTGAGTGAACTTTTTTCCTCTCATAACGGCAGACCCGAGACTGTCTCGCAAAAAAAAGTTCCATATAAGTGTCAGACCCGAGATTTTCCTTCTACAAGTTTTTCTCTTCCCCCAGGTGTCACGCGGCGACATAATGAGAGGGAGTGTTTGTGGCCAGTGGGGGGGTCAGTTTGACCAACTTTTCTGAGAATGCTCAAAGAAGGGTCTTCTAACAAAGGATTCTGTTACAAAGAATCGAGGTTAGAAGTCAACTGTCACTGCTGAACGATAACAGGTCTAACAGACCCCCCTACGGCGCGAAAATGACCACAAAAGGGGGTTGGAATCCTTTTGTCCAAAACCTCACAACTTGAAGAATAACCTTCTCTTTTAACGTGACAATTTCGTTAAACTTAGCAATCTGAAAGCCTAACGGCTGGAGGGTTAAGCGATTGAGGCTTTTCGTTCAATGTTCTCTGTTGCTTTTCTTTCTTTCTTTTCTTTCTCGCATCCCTTTTCTCTTTCGGAAATTATGGAATATAAATTTAAATTCACGACTAATTCACTATACCGTTAATATGTTTTGTGACGTGTTGTTGTTGATGATGATCCCCGAAAATCAGCAGAGCTATATCAGGTCCATGAGCCTGTGTGCCCTGAAGAAATCCAAAGTCGATAGAGGATTAGATACAAGATCCTGTTGGGAAAGCCCCAGGCATGCAAGAATATGATCAGGTGTGGCCTGTTCTGCAGCACATTTTGGGCAGATCTCAAAACACTTCAGAGAAAGTCAAACTTCTGATGTGCCCACTAAGGAAGCGAGTAAGAGTTGTTTGGTCTCGTCTGCTCCAGTCAATCGATAGACAGCCACCTGGTCGAGAACACTGATACCAGAGATGCTCCGGTGGAATGAGCCAGATAGTTACATTCCCGCTTTTAGCCCTAGAGAACAGCTCCAAGTAGGTGAGAGGTGCAGAAGGCACTGAAGCATCATCAACACCTGCTTTAGCAAGTGCATCTGCAATCTCGTTACCTTGGATGTTGACATGAGAAGGAATCCACTGCAGGTAAATCCGGTAAGATACTGAGAGACCTTTAAGTTTGTTAAGAATATTCATTCCTGTATTATCTCTTACTCTATGCCAATTGGCCAAATGTTGGATATAACTTCTGCTATCTCTTAGTATCCAAATTTAATTACTGCAAGAGAAGGATGAGTTTTGTGATGTTAATAATTTAATCGCTATACAGAGTTGCCAAAATAATAAACGTGTAAAATGTTTAATATTTCAAAATCAATTTGAAACTTTTGCACCTAGCTTGAAAAAATAATTTTAGAGGATACTTTCAAAACTATTTCTTTCTGCAAAAATATTTTTTAGGAATCATTTCCTGAGCACTATTTTAAAGCGTTAAATTAAAAAAAATAATTGAAATTTAATGTGAAATTGCCAGAGCCCCGTTGGCCATCTAATTTTTTTTAAAAAATCAAAATTTCCCAAGAAGCACCACGAGGAGGTGTGGTTGGACTTTGCCTCTCAAAAAATTTGGTTTTTTTTTATCTTTTTATGTCTTTTAACTCTTCCGAAGACTCAAATCCTGTTATCAATATTAATACTTTGTTTGCACGAGTACAGTTAACATGCACTAACTATATCCAATTTTCTTTTCTTGCCTTTCCTTATTTTCGCATTACTATTTTTGAGTTTGGAATAATTGTTTAAAAATATATTGATGGAAACAGATACAAACTTGTGGCTGTATTCTTCTTTCGTTCTTTGGCATGTATCACATATGCCTGTGATATTTAAATCAGGAATTTTATCCAACATTACTTTTTTAATGCTATTCTTATATTTCCTAAGTGGAAAAGCCTTCGTATCCTGTCAAGATAAATTTAAAAATCTTAAAACTGGCTACAAAAATTTTAACTATATCCTCATCAGGATATGTCATCTTCCCTTTATCAAGGTCGAGCACATATTCTTTTGCTTCAGAGCTTGTTAATACAAAAATTCATTCTTTTTCCACTGACAATAATTTCATACAGTCGATACATTGCAAACATGGTTTCAATTTGTGAACGGCGTATCCAGAAAGGTGAACATACAGAGCTATTAAATCTTCTTCTTCTGTAAAGTTATAGAAATCTACTCCTTTTATATCAAATTCAGAAATATGGACTGCTGCTTCTTTTCCTGAAAAATCACAAAGGAATTCTTTTAAATGAAAATATCTATATTTTTTAAATGTAGCTTTAGTAAGCTGGTGATTCTCAATTTTTTTTCTGCTCGTAAAATTTTATAATTGCCGCCACACAACTGTCTATACTGGCCAAATCTTCCCTCCAAAGGGTCAGTTTGATACTTTCCTGCTGAGACGTAACTATTAGTGGAAGATTGTAGTTGGTGGATAATTATATCTTTGATAGTTTTAGTCGTATGTTCGAATGAACAAAAAGTTTCTGATGTCAGTTTTCTCGGTTTCTTTTTTTGGCCTGAAATAGAAACAGTTTCCATTCATTTACCCATTCAATGCATTTTTTCAAAAATAGTAGCCTGTCATCAGAATCCATATCTCTCTCTTTCTCATGATTCAAAATACTCATTTTTATTACTTTGAAATATTTTTTTAAATTAACATTTTAATCACTTACAAAATCGTTCAGAAATCACATAATTTAACTGTTTATCATTTTCACGTATTCCTTAAGTCCTCAATATGCCAATCTGTGCGGCGTAATAAATAGCAAAATGCAATAAATAATTTTGTTTCACGAAATTAGTTTCGAGGCCCCGCAAATCAACTTTGCATCAGGCCCCACTTTTGTTCGGGCCTGCCCCGCCTCTGATGGACCCATTGAGAGATTGACCCCAGCAAGCAGTCGATCCCGATGTAAAAAGCAGAATCCGAATCCCCCAAACGCGAGAGCACGGCCACCAGGGTCACAACAGCAGACCACAAGCACACCAGGTGTTATTATTAAGGTTTATTACGATTTATAAAAAAATGATATTTTTGATATATTAGGTGGATGCCCTATTGACCAGGTACGTCAATCCTTTTGGTTTCCACAAAGTTCATGCTAGTGCGGTGATGATATTGTGATTTTGTAAAGTGAAAAAATATACTCGTAATCACTATTTTATTTCAGCAATCACTACGTGTAAAGAAATGTTTTTTTTTCAGATATTTTATTTGCTCATTCTGTGACCGCTTAGAGGTATTGTATGATTTTATTATTTTATGATGTGGAAAGCGAATATTCATTTAATAGGAGAAAATATTCAAACACAAAAATATGGCATCTGCAATGTGACCTCAAAGAGACTTTGCAAATGACATAAAGCAGTGTTTGATATTTTAATGATCGAGTGCAAATTAAATACGTTTTCTGCGCAAATTAAGAGTGCAATAAATAAGTGTTCTAATGAGGTTTTATATTTCAATGCATATGCTGTTTTATATGTATGTCATAAGTGTGTATCATTTATTAGCAGTGGGAACGATTATTGGATTAAGAGATTAAGGTATCCGACTGTGTTCGGAGACATTTTTTTGAAAAATAACTTATATACATATTTTAATGTTATTTTTCAACTGCATATGTTTTAAAACTATGAAAATA
The DNA here is from genome assembly GCA_013235015.1 of Araneus ventricosus. Lineage (NCBI taxonomy): Eukaryota > Metazoa > Arthropoda > Arachnida > Araneae > Araneidae > Araneus > Araneus ventricosus. Next base: position 1,533 of record BGPR01026909.1, on the reverse strand, counting down.
TTGCAAAATTAGGCTTTCAAAATAATATTTTTTTAAAAAAACTGAGAAATTTGAAGAAAAATGACTAAAATATTTGCCTTACGCTAACAGCCATAGACAAAATCATATTCCAAATATACATAAATCCTTGTAGGAGTACATTTTTATGACAGTTATCTGTGTTACGCTCCAAAATATTTCTTGTACTTCAAAATAGTTTTGAGATATAGCTGAATATAGTTACTAAACTGGTAATTTTTCATAAAAAATGCTTTTCGTTTATATTTAAACACTTAAGAATAATACTTGATTTTAAAATTGACCTTAGTTTTTAGCGGAAAACATCGAGCATATTACAGAAAACAATCTCGGAAAATTTCATATCAATACTTGAATAACTTTTTAAGAAATCATTGTTACAGTCTACAGTTTTCCTCAAAAATATCATTTCTTTGAAAACGCATTTAAAGTTTTCATGCAGCATAAAATAATGCTTACAGTTCGATAATAAAACGTAGAGTAAAAAGTGAGACAGTTTTAGAAAGCTGGTTAAACAGGCTACAAAATTAAGTCATAATTTTTTTTTGATAATTCATCAAAAACGACGATTTTAAACCAGTCGGATACCTTAAAGTGGTGTTTTATGGCCTTATTTCATTCATGCATTTAAGAGAAGTTTGGCTAAAATAGGGTGCAGGATTGAAAATTGAAAGTAGGATCGAAGAGTAGAAAATGTCTAATGCATTGAGCGTCCTTGAAAAATTAAAAAGGGACAGAATTTAAAGTCCAGATTCCAGTCCAGATTTCTAAGACCTGGACACGCGGCTGAGTTATTGTTTCGTTTCCGCTAGGGGACCAGGTCACGAGGTCGATTTTAGGTTAGAAGACGCAAAAAGATGGACCTCCTTGTCTTCCCCGCTCGAAGACTGGCTAACAACCAATCACGGTCTTGCAAGCTACGTAAGGGATGACGTTCCTGCCCTATCGGTATTTAAGGGAGTTTCGCTCTGAGAGGAATTATCAGATCACTACCCTCTTCTATCAAGCCAAAGCCTCTTAAGCAACCAAATAACGGCATTACAATTGCCCCCACCCCAACATCTAACGACGATGATACACAACATTTATTAAGGAAACTTGAAAGGTCTTCTTCAACGGCCTGGCCGACGAATCTCGCAACCATGAAAATCCAGGAAGACACTCATTAAATCAACAAAGCCAAATTTGCACTCATCTAATGGTCGAAGTCAGAGAAAAGAACTGAATGTCGAAGCATTAAAAGACGAACTCATCAGACTCGGACCATGCAAAGAAGTAAATTGAACCCGCCATGGATTTGACAACGAAAATACCCACAAAATCTCACAGCATGGAAATCAATTCAAAATCGTCCCCCACAACAAAGCAGCAAGAATCAAGCCTCTTACCAATCAACAATTCCCCACCCAGATGAAAACTCTAAGGTTACCAATGTTATGTCAATCTGAGTGAAAGTGCATAGCGCTGGGACTCTATCTGGTTATGTAATCTTAGTAGTAGTTCCAGTAAAGCTCA
>BGPR01026908.1:0-21152 GCA_013235015.1 Araneus ventricosus | reverse complement strand
TTCATTGCTCCTTTTTATAAGTATAGATCATAGTTTAAATTCACTATGATATTTTATTTCTCTTTTGGAACATTTATATGTATTACATAATTATCTTACATTTGAACATTGCAATATAAAACTTTGTTGCCCCCAACACTATTTATTTTCTCTCCAATATTAAAATGAAACTCTCTACCTTTTTACTATGTTCTTTCATTGTGAATATGATCTTTTCATAATATTTATTTTATTTTATAAAAAAAGCGAGCATCTCTACTTTTGCATTTTATTGTGTTGCTAGAGATTTCTATTTAAAATGTAATTTGCTTGGTGTCTTCTCAAAAAATAAAGATATAGAAGACTCATTTTTATGTCCTATATTTTTCTTTAGGTATACATTTAAAAATATTTTAAAATCACTATTTAAAGATACATGAACAATTTTATTTCATTAAAGCAGATTAATCGATATTTAGAAATAAAGTGATTTAAATCGGTGATTTTTTTAAAACAAAAAATCAGTCGATTTAAATTCATTTAATCAAATTGGATTTAAATCGCCACAACCCTGGATGGTTACCATTGTTAAACACTTAAAACTTCAAATAAAAGTATTGATATATTATTTTCATAACTAACACAACACAAAAGTATTGATATACTATACAATTTGAGTCAGGTTTATCGCTCTACCTTGATTTGTATTCATTATTAGTTTTGGGAAACGCTATGTGCCCTTCCAGTAGTTGGTTGTTGTAATTTCTAAGGCACTTAGTTTCTTTAAAAAACATTGTCACCCAAATCTGGTCTTTCTCCTTTTCTTAAAAAGCTGTTCCTTGGTCCAGTGGATGATAAATGTTACAAGTAATATATTTATATATAAATGTTATTAAAGCAATCTAATGTCATTCTCACTTGCTGAAAATGCTTTCATTGCCCATCATATATATTGAATAGAATTCTTATGAAGTGTTATTTGTAATAGCTTTGTAGTGGAATGACTCATATTCTGTAGGCTTGTGAAGTAATGAAGCACTTCAATACTCTCGGATATTGGTGAAATTAAAACAATGAAAACTCTTTAGCCTAATTGTCACAGAGTTTCCAAATAGGTCAAGAAGTTTATTGTTATGATGTTGAATGATTTCTTCCATCTTTATGTAAGTGAAGGTGATTCCTTTAAATGTTTTGACAAAATTCAAACATTTCTGCTGGTGTCAGAGTTTGGTTAGGGTAAGTCGCTTGACTTGCTTTGGTTTCTTTGAAGTCTATCTATCATATGTTTGTGAACAGGTCTGAAACATCCACATATTTTGTTGAATTAATATATTAGGCCTACTGAATTTTAAGAGATTATCTTATAAATGAAATGTGACACAATATAATGTTATAACTAAAAGAATAAATACAAAGTAAAATTAATGCACCAAATGGTGCAGTAATTGAAAATATAAATGCCATTAAGAATTACTTGATAGTTTGAACACCTGAATTGTAATACAAATATTACTTGAGGTCATATTATAATTTATTGAGGATAAAATAATATTTAGTCAAATCATCGTTCCGTTACGCGAAAAAAATAGCTTTTTATGGGATTTTTTGAAAAGTCTCTAACTTGACTTGTGGTTATTAAATATCAAACATGAAATTTTACAGCAATATAAATACATTATAGAGGGTCTATCTATGTGGCCCAGATTTTAAACTGCCTAACAAAGATACAAGGTGTCAAAATTTTTTAATTTTCGGATTTTGAAAGTCTACAACTCTTAAAAGAAGGAGGATTGGAAATTTTGGTAAATACAATACATTAAGGTAGCCTACAAAAGTAATATGGAGAAAAGATTTTCGGAATTATGCTCTTTCAAAAAAAATTGAAAATTTGTCATTTTTCGGGCCAACTTTAAGTTGATTTTTGCTATTTGAGATACACCTTTTAAATGTGCACTGGAGATAATAAAGGTATCTTCCTGATAAACTGGTTTTTGTTTCAACAACCGGTTCACCAGTTCTGGAGTAATATAAGTTAGTGCAAACCCTACAAACGTTAAAAAAACAACATGTTTGTAAAACAAAATACATCGAATTCAGAAAAAAGATAAAATTTAAAAATTATTCTTGACACAATAATCATGTAGGAATATTAACAAAAAACCATTTGATTATAAATGGTCAAACAACCAAATATTTTTTTCTTTTATTACTGACATGGAATGATTCCCTGCCCTTTATAAGCAAAACCACATTTTATTATTAACAATATTAAGTATGAAATTCTATATGAACAAAAATTATATTTGATTATTTAGGAATAATACATTGTCTTTTATTCAAATTAACCCTTTGTACTACGAGTGATAATAAAATGCATTAATTATACGCTGTAAGTATAATAGAATATTTAGTGCTTTAGGAAGCTGAAAATATTGTTATTAATCTGTTTCAATTCCTAAAAATTAATCTGTGTTTTGCTTCATTTTGTTTTTATAATAAACACTATTCAACAAGAATATGTAAGATGCAACATCTAGAATGTCGAAATCTGACTTTACATAAGAGTGGAAAGGCTAAACTTAGTTTTACAAGCACACATCAAGAAATATAGTGAATTTTAAAAATATTTCAAACAAAAAATCATAACTGAATAAATACTATATGTTTTGTATCATTTGAAAAACAATTATAAAAAATATCTTTTTTACACTTAACTGATTAAGTATTTATGTTCTATGATGAGAAGCAGTCAAATAAAAAAAATAAAATTTCCATAACACAAAATCATTCGGTAAAACTATCACCAATTTTTAAATAATATGTATGTTGTCATGCATTAAAATGCAATCATGAAAATGTGAATGTTTTGAGATGACTCAAGCATAATCTTTAAAGAGTTGTTGTTGGTGGGATGAGATTAAAAAAGCAAAAAAGACTGAAATCGTGAGGCTAAACAAAAAATTTGTACCATAATTTATATGCGAAAAGATGTTTTAAGAAGTAAAACACCGGGAAATTACGCAAATATGATGAAAATAGTTACAATATAATAATTAATAACTTAATTATTTATAATTCAGTATGTATAAATAGAAAAGAATATTAAATTATTATTAAATGATTCACATTAAAAAAGTTAACGAATGTTTAACACATCATCAAGTGCATCAGAAAATACAAAATTAGACATTTAAAACATATTACCAATTCATACATCACTGAGATGAAAACATACACCCAACAGAAGTCCGAGAAGAATTATATTTAATAGCCTTTGATAAAAGTTAGCCAAAAATAAATAAAATAATAGGACAAATAATTTCTTTGCTTAATGCACCAGAAAATTGCTCTCAACTTTAGCGCTTGTGTAAAGTGCTCTTTGAAATTATAATAATGTATCATATATTGAATTTGTTTATTTCTTTATTTTATACTTTTGCAAAAGCAATGTTAATGTTTTTTTATTTGTGTGGTTTTTTGTTGGTAGTAAATAAAAAGGATGTGTTTGCATCCTCCAGCCTATTTTCAGTAGAGGCTAAAGTTTTGCACAGTCTTCATTAACATCTCTTGTTTAAGTACTGCATAGTTGTAGGGACTACATTATATCTCTAGAATGCCTAGGAAAATCATGGGTTTTAATTTTATTTGAGAAGATTTTTTATAACGACTCTGTTTTTTTGCTGCATTTGCACAATGTGCTTTTAGCTACCCTCTTTTTGGCAGAAGTTTCTTTTTTTTCATGTAGTTTATTCTACTTTTTGATCTGTTTTTTACATTTATTTCTTCAGTTCTTGGTAATAACTACAAGATATTGTTTTCAACTAATTTTTTTCAACATGTTCATGCAAAAAACCTTTTTTTTTTTTTTTTTTTGCAAAATATGCCACAGAGGTTTTGTTTTTCTGCAAAAAAGGTGGTACCACTTGAATGGCACAGAATATGTTGAATGTTCATCCGTAGAGCTTATGATATAATGTTGATTTGTCAGAAGATGAATCAATAGTTTCTGGTTCTGTTATTCTCCCAGAATTTTCTTCAAAAATGGAAATAGAGTTGTTGCTTTTCTTAGAAAGCCGAATTTTCTCGATCTAAAAGCAAATTTTTGTATGGGGAAAATGGAAATCAGAAAAAGAAAAAAAACACTAAATTTCTCGAAAAAAGTGAAATTTCTCCTAAAAATAATAAAAGAGAAGAATCTCATCCCTGAAGATAGAAAGGTTTCTTTTTTTTTCAGTAAAAGAATTTTCAGAAGAAAAGCAAATTTTTATGCAGAAGAAAAACCCAGAATTAAAAAAGACAAAACCCCGAATTTTGAGAAAAAAAAAGAGAAATTCAAAATAACAAAAGCAGAAGAATATCCTGAAGGAGTTTCTTTCTTGTGTAAAGCGGAATTTTCGAAGAAAAGCAAATTTTTTATGCAAAAAAAAAAAAAAAAAACAGAAATCCAAAAAACACACACAAAAAAAAAAAAGAAAACCGAATTTGAGAAAAAAAGGAAATTTCAAAATAACAAAAAGGGAATTGCCAAAAAATGGAAGAATCTCATCCTCATCAAGAAGTCAGAAAATAGTAAATTTAAAGCATTTAAATTTATTTTATTGGAAATTAAGAATAATAAAGTTAACATGTCTAGTTAGCTTTATTTAAGTATTTTATTTATTTATAATTCTTTTCCTTTAAAGCAAACCAATTAGAATATAAAAATTAAAACTACGATTCCAAAATATTTCTAAAGTCAGAATTAACTGATTTACCTGGGTTGGTTTTGGCTATGGTTTCCCCACTCAATATTCCTAAAATCTGTCAATAAGCCAAATAATTTCACTAATCAGCTTGTTTAACTGATTTGTTTAGGTTGGTATATAAGCATTTATCATACAGAAAATACGAAGAGGAATAAATAAAAATTACAAATTATTATTTATTTTCAAATCTTTTAACAGATTTTGCTTTTGATTTCATTAATAATTATTTAACCCATTAATACTCAACATCCTATTTGTAAGATTATGATATTTCACTTCTGTGACTAAATGTATATAAGTCACTATTTTCTTTTTGCTTCTATTAAGAAGTCATGTAATTCCCAACCCCAAATAATTTTCAACAGGCAATACCACTCCAGCTTCAAATTTTGAAATTTGTTTTTCCTTCAACTTATTTTTTGAAGTAACAGCAAAGGTATCGGAAGTAATCTTTTCTGTTTTAATTAGATATTTGCTTTTTTTCAAAAGATCTTTTAAATATATATGTATAAGAAAGTTTAAATGATTTTCTGTTGATTTTGATAATTTTTCTAAAAAATTAAAAAGAAAAAGCAAAATCAATTTTCTTTTGAGGGGAGGAAGAGGAATTTTACCTCACAGTTATCTTAATCTTGGTGTTTTAAAAAAATAATTTAATAGAATTTATTAAAATCTTTGCTTTAAATTAATCTTCCATTATTAATTGCTTTACTTACAGAGAATTTTAAACTTTGCACTGTAGATCACTAGTTTTCTATGCATTACTTGACAAACATAATACAAATCTGAAAAATATTAATAACATAGGGGATGAATTTAAAATATTTCCATTATGTTCCTATATATCCATTCACATTTCTATTTATCATGCTCAATCATTTGAATATAAAAGAATTGTAAATGCATTTAAATGACTTCTAAAATATTAAAGCTATAGATCCAGAACAATAGAAAATGAGAAAGTAAATATTAAAATTTTAGCAAACTTCCTCCATAGCTTAAGAAAATTTCTACTAATGTATGATATTACACAAAAAACAGATGATTCACTGAGTTATGATTATGAGATACTAATATACACAAAAGAAAACCAATTCAGTGAGTATGATGGTAAATATAAGAAATTTTCAAGTTGACATTTTTTTTTCCAAATACAAATATCATGTATCAAAAAAAGAATATAGAAGGAATATTTTAGCATTTTAAAATAGTTCTTTCCACTAAAAAAAAATAATTGCCCTGTAGTTTTTAAAAGCTGAAGTTGTACTACAAGATTAAAGCAATCAACTATAAAACCATTTAAAACCGATGATTACAGAAAATTAAATGCATTACATAGAAAAATACTGGGATAGGAATGACTCTCAAGAATATTGTAACTTGTACAATAAATTAAAAATGCAAATGAATTTTAAGTGCTTAAAAACTTGTTATGTTTTAGATCTAGAAAGTATATATGCATTTATATTAATCTTTAAACAACCAAGATATCTACTAATGTTTTGAGGCTCCTTCTTATGAGGTACTTTTCCTAAGATAAAACAAAAAAGATTATGTAAAGCATTTATATGAAAAAATTAATACAAAAGGGATTTCACTTGTAGTTATGAAAGTATATCTAAACATGAAAAAAATTAAGAAAAAACAGATCTATAATAATCATTTTAAGAAAACAAATCCCTTTACAGATGATCCATAAATTTAAAATTACATAAATTCGGAAATGAATTCACGCTGAGACATGGCTCGGAACAAAGTAGAAAAGCAGACGAAATCTTAAAATATTCATCGCAGACATATTTCACCGACCCTTACCGTACCACAACAGCAGGCAATTTTCAGTTCTTAACCAATTCTATTTCATCTCTGTTTTATGGAAATTTTTATGTCATACATAACGAAATACATATTTGAATAATAATATTATTAATTCGAACTTTAATTAAATAATATATATACATATATATATTGGAGCTTCCGAAACTTATTACTTTTACCACTCCTTATCGTAATTACTTTTACTCTGAGTTCTTGCAACTGATGGAAAGATGTAAAGTGAAGAGAAGAAGTGGAAAATGGAATTCCATGAAATTACTCTGAACGGGTTGGTCGTGTTGTGGTCCATCTATGTGGCGTTTATTATAATTGTTTTCAACCGGAACAGAAATTATTAATGAATATTGTTATAACATATATAATCTCTTAAAACTTATTGCTTTAATTTTATTTTATTCTGATTTTTACATTTATAATTTTTTAATTGATTTCCGTCGTATCAAAATATTGTTTACTTGTTTTGTTAATATTAATTTCAATTTGTGGGATATTTATTTATCATTAGACCAGTTTTTAAAAAATAACTCTGAAATACTTCAATAGTGCATGTGTTGTCCCCATTTATAATTTGTAATAATATTTAATGCGGAAGCTCTATTGCACTGATGGGTCATCAAAGAGTTGAATGCCCTCTCTTATAAGTTGACCCCTTCATACAGGTCCTTTTAAGTACTGCCTTTTTAAGTAAACTTTTTCTTTAGATTTATTTAAAGTTTAGATGTGGATAGAATGTTATTCTTATGGTTTCCGACATTTTATTTTAAGATCATGTGCATTTGTTGAACTGTTACCTGTTGTATGCATATTATTTTTTAACTCAAGTAAGTTGAGGTCACTATAATGTGTATCAAACTCTTTAATAATATAGGTAGGAATTTCTCTCTCTGGTTCAAAGATATTATAAGTTGTTCAAAATATTTTTTCAATTGTAGTTATGATAAGAAAATTCATATGGTGAGAATATTACTCAAATTATGATAAATTTCTATATTGGCTGACATTTTTTTCTTGTGACTGGTCATATGTCTATTTTTAGTTTCATTTATTTGATATATTTTTCCTCTATATATATGTATAGTATGAAATAGTTACATAAATTTTGCAGGTATTTTTAAAATACAATTTTCACTTCTTTCAGAAAGAGAGATCAACTGTATTATTTGTTAGGTACATTTCTAAGCATTTGAGTATCAAGATCCATGCATAATTATAAGAGTATGGGGAAGTTTTATCAGTTTTTTTTTTTTTTTTTCTTTCTTCCTAGTCTCAATATTTTATCAAATAGCTCTATTTCAGTTTTGATACATATATTTTTTTTATTTAATTTTAAATTGATTTTATTTGTCATTGCAAAAATATATCTGAATCTTTATTTTAATACAGAAAAGGTAAATGAGATTCATAATTAATTTGATTATATAATCAAATATAGGCCAATAATAATTTAAAAATTATTAGGTAAATATTTAAAGTAATGAATTATTTTTACAAATTTTTATTCTTTAAGGCATTTTTTCCCCCTGTATTTCATCTGTTTCATTTTTTCAGGCATTGTTATCTTAATGTAAATAAAAGTCATTGTGGCTATGTTCCACATCCCCTCCTAAACCACTGAGCCGATTTCAACCAAATTTTGCACACTTATTATTTAAGATGAGAAGAACATGCTTGTCAACTTTTCACAGCAAAAAAGTTAATTAAACAGTCAGTTAATTAGTACTTAACCAAAACTGTTTTTCCGTTGTAAGTTTGGAGCAAATTATCCCCCTAAAAAATATCTTCATACTATCTTAAAGTTCAAAATTTTATATTTTCAATGATACCAATTTTTTATCTGTGACATTTTTCCTTCAATTTTTATTAATTTTTCAAAATCTAATAAATTGTTGATTACATGCAGACGATTTTGAAATAACTCAAATTTATAGCTACTTTCATTGCTAGGCAACAGTCAGACTTTGAACTAATTTACCTTTTTCTCTGAAATTTTTGCTAACTTTTATGAATATATTTTATATAAGAAGAGAAAGATCACCATCAACTTTTAATTAAAAGCCCCAAAGCTAATTAAAATTTCAGTTAATTGGAAATTAAGCAAGATTTTGGCATTTTCCATGATATTTTTCGAAAATATGTATTATCTCACAAAAACTATTTTTACTCCATATTGAAAGTTTAAAAAAATTAGATTTGCATGTCACAAGTTTCATTTCCGTTCTGTTTGTTGCCCTCATTTTTATCATTTTTCAAAAATTGTGTATAAAATTCACAATTTGTAATACTTTTTTTTATTGGTGAAGAACAAGAATACATAAGAACTGTTGCTAGACCACATTAGTAGAATTCTGGATGAAGACTAATTTTAGTATTATTTATTTTTTTTTCATATTTAACACTTTTTCTTAAAGAAAACTTTACTATCTAATTAATTGTCCCAAGACATCTGTCTTTCTTATACAGCAAGATTTATGAACAAAATTTGAAGTACATATGTAACGAATATTAATAACTTATGGTGAAAATTAGCTATTGCCGGCTTTTAAAAATCGTCTGGTTCAATTGATATTCTCATTTTAATTAATAAATGTTTCAGGCGATAAAAGAATTTTGGGTATTATAATTTTCTATACAAAAGTAGTTTTTGCGTCAAAAAATATTAGGCTTGACAGTATTTTAATCCCGAGCAACGCCGGGCATAACAGCTAGTAACTTACTATTTTGAAGAATATTTCTTGTGTTTCAATGTAGTGGATGTTAAAAGCGATCAGGTCTTGAATTTTTTTTCCCCTAGTTCTTAAGAGAGTTGAAGTTTGTGATAAATCCTAGAGTACATTAAAAGACAACTTGGATTTTAGATTAAATGTTGTAATCAAACCAAATTATTATAATATTGTAATAAGGAAAATATGCTTTTTAAGCCATTAAGCAATGTGACTAATTTTTTAATTGAGGAATTTCCCATTGTTTTTGATTATACTATTTCATTTTATTAAGGAAATAGTTTTATTCCAGTCTGTTTAAGTTTAGAAAAAAAAGTTTTGGGACTTATGCTTGCTTTTATGTCACTATGTCTCGAATTGAAAAGAAAAAATGTGAGAACAAAATCTGAAATTGAAGACTACATAAGGGAGTCAACCTCACCACCTACCTTCTCACAATACAAGTTCAGTCTGTTTTATTGTTATAAATTTACTTTTTATTTACTATGATAGTATCAAAATATATATCTGGTATTCCTTTAGTCATTGTTGCAGCTTTGAAAAGCATCAATTTATTTTTATACATTTAAGTTTCTGTAATGTTTGGCAATATTCAGTGTTGCTAAATTTTACAAAATTTTAAAAATGTGCAATAAATATATACCAGCAAAAATTTATATATGTTGTCAAACTGCATTTCTCTAGGAAGTTTCATTCCAGATAGTTTGTTTTTGGTTGTAGTTGTGAGACATCCAATCTAATTCACATTTTAAAAGTTTTACCAAAATTTTAAATGTTAAATTATAAAAATTATTAAAAGGGTTCTTCTTGATTCCTTTAGTTTTATATATATATATATTTATAGATTCTACTTCTTTATGTAAGAAGTGGTGATACAGAACTGCTTTCTGATTTCTTCTTTAAAGATGAGACAAATATAAAAAAAAAGTTATAAAAAATTTTACAAGGTGTAAAAATTTTGTACTTGTATACTGAAAATCAATTGTTTTCACATTCTAGTGCAGAGGTTCCTAACTTGTGGTACGCATACCCCTGGGGGTACATGAAGGACCAGTTTGGGGTACACGAAATCAAAGTAGTTAATGGCGGAAATCATGATACGTAAAAGAGTTTTAAAAAAGTTACATAATTTTGTTTTTCCAAGTGAATACTTGCTATTTAATAACAAATACCATTTGAGTAGTTGATTATTACGAAGTATAATTTTTAGCTAACCTAAATTATTACAATATACTGGTTTCATTTGCTTTGGCGTTGAACTAATACTTTTTCTGAAATGGAACAAAATGTAAAATAAAATATAAGTTCCTCAAATGTTATTAATTCGAGTCATTTATTTCTTAAGCTAACCCAAGCCCTTAGGATTATTGACAGAAACTTCTTTACATAGACGGAGGGTTGGATATGAAAGTAGGGGGTACGCGAAAACAAAAATAATAATCAAAGGAAAAAAAGTTGGGGAACCCCTGTTCTAGAGAAATGCCATTCTGTTGGAATATTTTGTTAAAATATTGGACATAATATCCATCCTTCATTAGCTGACTTCGTTTTCCATAATTTTTCTAATTTTATCTTCATGCATGCTTTATAATTCTCTCGTATACGTGAGGTTTAACTGACAAACACAAAATCTCTTTCAGGATTTTGTGTCTCCTTACAATTATTTCGTGGCCTATATAAACAATTTGATTATGTTTTAGTCCCCACACTTGGCAGTTGAATGGTGCAATCAATTAGAAATTCTTAAAACAATCAATATTTTAAACGTTTATAACTTGATTAGCATTTGATAATTTTATATTTTACATTCCTTTATTTCAAATATATAGCTATGTCATTTTCTATTAGTGAAAAACATGTGCATATATATAGTACAAACTCTCGTATGTTTTAATATTTGTTTCAATTTTCAAAAATGGTCTAAAGTATCTAAATATGTAAGTTTTCTATAGAATCTGCATAGATGATGCTGTAATACAAAATAATTGAATTGCTTCTTTGAAATAAAGATTATTAGTGAAAAACATATGCACATATATATAGTACAAACTGTCATATATTTTAATATTTGTTTCAATTTTCAGAAATCGTCTAAAGAATATAAATATGTAAGTTTACTATAGAATCCGATTAGATTCTGCTGTAATACAAAATACTTAAATTGCTTCTTTGAAATCCTGATCCTGACAACCCAAGATTTAAAAAGGGTAACAAAGCTAAATTTATCATACTAAGCTGCAAAATTTATAATGTGTTTTGCTTACAAGTTGATTGATTATTTATGAAATTTTTAATTTGTGATTGATTTTTTCTATTTATTATTTTTTATGTAGATACATACCAGATTTATAAAGAACTGCAGTTATTAATGCTGAAAGATTCAGTAGTACTTTTTTTATTTGATTGTACTTATCATTTTTTTTATGAAACATTGTACATTTTCACTTTTGCTTCTTTTATATTAGATCTGTAATATTGTGATTAGAATCTCTATAATCACAATTTTAAAGTTGAAATTGAGAAATAAATATTTGTTTATTCCAGCCAATATTTCACACAAAGGTATATGTGTTTAGAAAGGACAATTTCATAAAACAATTTCATGACCTCTTTACTGAGTTAATGGTTTCAATGTATACCGTTGTAACTGCTACGAATAAAAGTAGAACATGGGAAAAGTGCATTTAGGAGGAATATAGTTTGGGAAAAATAACTAATATTTATTACTGTGTTCAAATAAAATTTATATTCGTACAATTGCTAATTTATAAAATTTTTCTTCAGAGTTGTCTTACTTGTTATGGTAACATTTCTACTGTCAATAGAACAATTATTTATTTTTCTGTTTTAAGGTTTTACTGAAGAAAATGAGTTTCTGACATCTGCAACTGAATCTCTTATGCCAAAACAGAAAGCACGGAAATTTAGGTGCTTTGTTTGTGGAAAATTGTTCCTTCACAAAGGTCATATGATAGAACACATTCGGATACATACTGGCGAAAAGCCATTTCATTGTGATTTTTGTTCTGCAAAGTTTGCAACGCGTGGAAACCTAAAAAGTCATATGGGAAGATTACATAAGAATTGTATTTGATTAAGCGATACATATATATATGTAGTAGTTCATTGTTTGTATAATGATAATATTAATAGATGTTAACCTTCATTAAGTTTTAATGAATCATACTGTTCTTCAGAAGCAAGGAATTTTAAGAAATGATGTGATGCTTAAAAAATTTTTATTCAGGTTTAATTTGAGATTTTCATCCTTTCTGATCCTGATATATGAACAATATTAAAAGGTGTAATTTTTTAAATATTAATATGTATGTGTAATTTGGAAGTAAATACACATGATTAAATTGTAGGAATAAATGAAAAACATTTTTTACATATTGCTAGTATATTTAAATTGTGCATTTTTAAATATTGAATGGTACCAAATTTTGCACTTGCTTGTTAATTATTATTTTTCTTCTTAATGTGTATATTCTATGAATTTATGTAAATAATTTTTTATTCCTTTTTTTAAAAATGTTATTATTTGTTGTCTTATAAACCTTCTGGTAAAGCATACATTGCTTATATGCACATTTCTTAGATATAACATATTGAAGACCTTTACTGAATTTTTAACTCAATTTCAATGTAAGTTATTGAAAATTTTTACAGTATGTGCCGAGTTATTTTATTTCGAAAACTATGAATAAGCTTGTATTGATAATGTTTTCTTATTTACGTCCAAGATATTTGTAAAAACTTTTTAGTAAATTTACTAAAAGTCCGTGTCATCATTTTGTTGCATCAATTATTATTTTATTCCTGGTAATTATTTAAGAAAATAATGTTTACAAAATATTAGAACTGTATATTATTAATTTAGCTTCAATCAATCGAAAACAAGTTATTCATGTAATAAAATGTAATATATGGTATGTTTGCTTTTAGAATGTTTCATTCCTTAACTGCTGTACAATTTAATGTGCATTTCATTAGTTGTTATACTGTAAAACATTGAAAAAAATTGTTTATGCTGTGAATAAAACCTGTTTAATTATAAATGCTAGTTATATTATTTTTAAAAAAATATAGTACATTTTTTAGAACAGAATTTATTTAGCTTTAATGAAAATTTTTCCGAAATAACATTTTCTCTGAAAATTATTTATTATTTTCAGATGCATCCACCACTGATTCTTTTCGTACTTCTTATGATTTGAGATTTTATTCATCAGTTTCCCTTCCTTGTAAGCTGGAGAATTGTGGAGATGATTATTATGCAATTGGTGAAGAATTTAGATTGCATCAATTCAAACAGACATTGCAGTTAAAAAGTCGACAAATCTCATCAAGTCCTTTCTCCCATTTTGTTTGTAACTTTTGCAATAAAAAATTTAGTCATGATCACTACTTACAGGAACATATGGCTGTTCATGTAAATGAAAAATTATTGAGTTGCAAATACTGTGGATTGGATTTTGCTTCCAAATCTCATATAAGACTTCATATTCTGAAACACAGATTGAGTGAAAGATTTGCATCTCATTTATTAAATTTTCTAGGAAGAGTTGGAGCAGCATGTGTATAATAAGTATTGTCTCTTGTTCTTTGACATTTTTTCATATGTATATCATGCCAGAGTAAAGCTTGCATTAAGTTAGATGTTGGAAAATAATGTTATATAATTACACATTAAGATTTAATTTGAATTTTTTTAAAGAAAACCATTGATGACATTTAAATATTTTTATAAAGAAAACTATGTTTGATGTAAGCAGTTATTTGTAAATTACAATTAAGCTAATATTTAAATATATGTATTGTTTATCTTATAGTTAAGTTTTAAATTCATCCATTTGGGGGGAAAAGAAAAAAAAAACGTTTCCTATATATATATATATTTCTTAGTATCTTTTTTGTTAGTTCTGTATTCTTTTCCATGATATTTTACTGCATTTTGATAGAAAAATTATGTTAGCAATTAATAAGACACTGATATGTTTTCAGAACTGTGTTGAAAAATGAATACATATGCTTTCAGTTAATAAAATGTATACTTTAACTTTCATGATATTTCATTGAATCGTAATTGATTTGTTATAGATATAAATTGTTTCTATTTTGAAAAATTATGACTGAATGCATAATTTAGGTTATTTTTTACTCGGACATTGAAAAATAATTTAAAGTAATATCCATATATATTTTTCCTTTGAGAATGTAGATAGTCATTGCAAAAGCAGGGAATGTATAAACTTTTTAATTTCTTTATAAAAGTACACATTTTTAATAAAAAAAAATCTTCAAAATATTTTTAAATGCCTGTTTCATTTTTATTACATATCATCACTCAAAGTGCAAAAGGTTAACCTAACGTACCACTCTTTTCAGTTTCAACAATCAGCTGCAAAAACAATGAACTTCTTTACATTTGGTTTTATCTTTTATTAGATCAGCTGGAGACATTAGAGATTTTTCCACAAGTGGAAATCAAAAACTGCCACATAAAGTAATAATAGAAGGGGGAAATTTTTGACAAATGACCTTTTGCACTTTAAGTGACAATATTGTTTAGAAAATCTTTGTTTTTAGCATTTACTTTAAAAATATACCTGATTAACATTTTAGAAAATATTTTTCATCTCCTCTTCTCCCAAGCAGCTTGGAATGTGTTCTGTTCAGAACATTTAAAAATAGTTACAGTTTTTAAAATATGTGATATTCTGCTTTCGCCCCCCAACCCCCACCCTCCCCACATTTATTATTCTAATGATTCCAGTATTTTCTTCTAGGTGCCAATAGTGAAATTTCGTGGATCAAAAACGGGAGAGCAGCTTTTAGTGGAACTAATGTATTTCACCATGTAATTAGTTACAAAGAAAGAAACAGTTTTAGATTTAATTGCAGCATCTGTTCCTATGCTACAAATCTAGTGTCAAATTTTAAAAGGCATTCATTATCGCATACACATTGCCGACCTTTTTCTTGTGAAGTTTGTTCCAAATCCTTTACTCATAAGCATCATTTAAAAGAACACATGTATATCCATACTGGTGAAATGCCATATAATTGTAAAATATGTTTAATGAAGTTTTCCCAGAGATATAATTTGACAAAACATACTTTAAAATGTCATATGTGAAATCTTGTAGTCTATCCGCCCTGTAGACATCTAATTGTGCTCTAAATTTCTTCCCTGTTTACTTTATCTCCAAAACATTCTTGGAAAAACATACTTATATCTACTTTTGTACAGTAATGGAAAAGTTCTGTTACTCATACTTTTCATATTGTCAGCTTTCTAAAACACCCATTTGTTTTTCCTTTTTTTACAATACTGATTTCTAAATGTGTTGCTCTTAAACCTTTCAGTTCTGTTGGTGGCAGTAACCACATTCATAATTATTTATTAATATATATTATCAATCTCTTTATTGCATAAATAGTTGAAAGTTTGTAAAATTAAAGGTTCAGTGAGCTAATGTAATGTGTTAAATTATCATTACTCATAGAGGATAATACTTATATTTCTATAATGGTAACATTTTTTCGAACTGAAATTGCTTAAACATGTTATGTAATGACATTGCTATGATATGGGTTCACCTCAAATTGTAATATTTATTAGTTAATTTTATCTATGATTATTTTGTCTAAGTTTGTTTTATCTGATATTCACTTGGGAATATTTCATCCAACTGAAGCTATTGCATTTTTGGTAACATCTAAAAGTTTTGCTTCATTTCTTAATTTATTATATAGGTCAGAATTAAGTTCTAAAATAACTTTAATCTGTTGCTGTCATTTAGATTTTTCATTATTCTCGCTTCAGCTTTCAAAAAACATTTATTACAATAGTTATGAAATCCTTAAATTTGAGCTAATCTCAATAATTTTTATCTTTTAAATATTCTGCTGAAAAAATGAATGCTGAAGGAATTTATTGGCTTTAGGTAGCAAGCAATTCATGGAAAGATAAAATTTCATCAGTGTAATATGAAAAGAAAAACTGTTCAAAAACGTTGAGAATAACTTGAAGTATATGTTACAGTTAAAGTGTAGAATCCATTATTTCGTAGAATAACTGGGTATTTCACGAATTACTTAGTTGAATACTTAGTTATTCTATGAAATAACTGAATTATATGCTTTAACGGTAACATATACATTGTATTACTAGTAACTACCAGTATTAGATGGTTTTATAGAGCTCTTATATATATATATATATGTGTGTGTGTATATATATATGTGTGTGTGTATATATGTGTGTGTGTGTATATATGTGTGTGTGTGTATGTTTAAGTACATCTTAATTAGGTTAATAATTTTATTAGCGTGAATGTTAAATATTCCAAATCAATTACGTGACTTGCTGTTACTCCATGATGTTTTAAGTTTTGATATGTCTTGGTTGAATATTTAGACAAGAGCTGTAAATATATATATATATATATGAATTGTCTTATTAAGCTGCATTTATATTCAGTAGAAGCATATTGTATAATTCAGTAAGGAATGTATGATTATATTGTCCATAAATGATTTTAAAATTAATTTGTGATAAAAAAAAAGTAGTAGTAAATAGTTCCATAGACTGGCAATTCAACTAGTATTATTTTAATTAATAGCCATAATATAGATTTAGGAAAAAGTGGTGGACCCGTTCCCCCCAAAAGAATTTGTTTTAAGTTGGTTTCGTTAGAAGATTTTTTTAAAGTACTATCAGAAAGAATTGTCATTTGTTACATATTTTTGAATGACCTTCTGAATAATCTCCTTCAAACAGTTATAGGATCATGATAATTAAGTTTGCAAAGTCTTGCATTAATAAACATGAATATTCCAACTTTTGCATTTTCATTGATATATCGTTTTCTACATGCAAACATAAAGGAGTCGCATTTTCCATTTTTAATTCACAGAAATTTACAGTGCATTAGGTTCTTTCTAGAACAGAATCATATGAATACTCTTATTTTGTGTAGATTAAGAAAATTGATTACATGCATGTACAAAAATTAATACAGTGTTTTAAATTGTTGAAAATACACTCATCTTTTTTCTGGAAAGAATCCAATTCCTTATTACTTTTAGTCTCCCATTTCCTCCCTACCTTTTTCCCCCCGCCCTGCAAATAAAGTTTAATATTTTTATTCTTGGATGCTTCCATTAAATTCTTTGAAGTAAGTTTTGGCTGCTAATGTGTGTGTTCTCTTTTTTAAGTCTGTTTTCATATTTCACATTCTATTCATTTAGTTATTATTGTAAAGTTATTGTGTAACTTGAGTCCTGATTCCAAACTGCCTACATATTGACTACAGAATACTACTTTCTTTCTCTATATGGAAAATGTGATGTGTTTTATGTAATTTGGGGTAGGTATATGTGTTTAAGTAATATTTTTTTTTATAATAAAAATAAATTTGAATGAAATAGTATTATTGATGGTGACGTTTTAATTTTCTGTCTGCTGTACAAACATGATAAATAAATAGAACTTAAATTATTTTCAACTTTTTCCACACTATGCAAACCTAGTTGAAATATTTTTACCCATCTGAAAAAAGTCTTTGTATTATTTTAGCTGCTCAGGATAATATTTCGATACAGGTAAATTACAGTTCTGATTTTTCTATAAGTTTACTTGAATGTGAAGATTAATTTGTTTGTTACATTTGTTAATATATTGTCCTAAATATGTTATTTTGATGAATTAATATATATTTTTTCCTATTTTTGTAGGTAGCTGTTAGTTTTTATGTATGTGATCAATGATTATTATTTTAGTTACTTTTCAGTTTAGTATTTTACTTTTTATTTTTAAATATATTTTATTTGGATTAATTCGTTTTAATTAGTTACATATGCTTATTTTATTTTAAAGATTGTTTAAAGCAAAAAAGGTTTCACATTGATTGTTAGTGTTTTAGAAAATAAACTGATGAATAAATAGGGTGATTTTATGCTTATTTTCAGTTTATATTAAAAATCTTTTGTTTATGTATTCAATTTGTGTTTTTGTTATTACTTATTTTATTTTGTATCAAGTTTTGAAGTGTGTCATGGAATTCATTATTATTATTATTATTTTTTATTTGGTTTATCTAGAATTGAGATTTAGCTTTAAACCTAACTGAGCTTTTATGGAAGGGATGTGTTCTTTATATTAAAAATTTTTTTACTGAAAAAAAATTGTGAATTTATCATAAGAAAAATGGAGTAAAAAATATTGTTTTTTAATTGAACTAATTTAGAAAGTCTTATAATTAAAATTTTAAAACTGTTTGCTTTTTTCTTTGTTTTAGATTCTAATAGTTTGTCTCTAGAAAGTGGGCTACCTTCCAACTTAGAGCTGTTTGATTATTTCAATTCTGAAGATGGTCATTATGCAAAGAATTCACAGTATTTCTGCACTTTTTGTCCATACACCACAACTCGTATGCTGCAAATAAAACGACATTCTGGTAAACATAATGGAGAGCGACCTTTCACATGTGATACATGTGGTAAAAGTTTTACGAAAAAATGGCATCATAAAATACATTTAAGAGTTCACACTGGTGAAAAACCTTACTGAATGCAATGTTTGTTTTTCTAAGTTTTCTGATCCAAGTGCTTTTAGAAGACACCGAGCTGTTCATAAACTATAAATGTTATGAATTTTATCTTATATCAAATTATATATATGTGGTTTAATACAGTAAAGTTTTAATCCAACCGGAATACTCGGAAACATCGATTCGATACCCTCAAAAGTCTGATAGCGAGTGATGGGGAGGGGGTGATTGCTTTTGTTTTAGATTTTTTCGCCAAATCAATTTGTTTGTTTTGTCATTTTGAAAGGTGCATTAAATATGATTTTTAAGAATACTTCTGTATTCCATAACATTGTATTTACAAAACATATTATGAAGATTTAATTTCTAACATTGATGATAAAAAATAAAAAAAAAGTATAATGTGTAGCCGAATTTTTTACCATAAATATAGGATTGAAAAATATAAACATATAAAAATAAATACAAAAAAGTGATCCCAGATTGGAATATCAAAAACTAATTATCTTTTTAAAGAATCGCTAAGGGTTATTAGGTAATACACGCTGTAAGTGTCCTAGAATTCTCCGCACGTGATATTACGAATCGAATCAACATGTGCCGTATTCAGAGAGTAAATAAATAAAGGAAAGAGACTTACCCAATAGTAAATTCCCCCATGAGCTTTTTTTTTTTTTAAAACCCATTCTGTCCGCTTACTTTTTTTTTTTTTTTTGGTTGTTTCCATTCTCTTTTTAGGTATCGCTTTTTCTGCCAGGTGAGGACCTTTTTTTTTGTGTTCTCACTTTTGCTTTTGAACCCCACCCCCCCATAAACAAGTAAGTCTGTGTATCGGCCACAGTACTGCATTACTCCCCTTCTACTGCCCTCCGTATGGAGTGGACGTTGCATCTCGCATTCCGGAAATAAATTGTCCACGTGAATGGAACGGTGCTAGCGCGCTTGCTAAATTTTGGGGCGCTGATGTAAAATTTTTAGAAAAACTCATTTTCTAATTTTTCCGGTTAGTTGAGCTTTCCGGATACTTGAATGCTGGATAATCGAGAATTTACTGTATAAAGAGTGATACATGCATATATTTTTTTCTATTCAAATTTTGTAAATATTTTTAGTTTAATGACTTTCTCTACTAAAAAGATTTTAAGTTGTATTATAAATTGCATTTTACCCTTTCTGGGGCAAATAATTAGATATTTGGTGTTAACTATGCATATTCGTTGAATAACAAAAGTAACTTAAGATTTCAGATTTGCAGTCAAATCTTTTTCTATTGAATTAGAAAATCACCCATCATGGTATGACGGGTTCAAATTGCCTCTTCATTCGAGAGATTTGCCATCACATCTGATGTGTTTAAATAGATATATATGCGAGAGAAAGGTTTAACATGGATTGAAAACAAATAAAATAAACGTGTATTATGACAGGAAATATTTTTTTAATTCCATATTATTTACATTTTTCTTTATTCAAAAAACCTCTTGGTAAACAACATTCAGTGTGAAGTATTTTTCATTGTTTAACAATTTTCCTTGTACTTCAGATGTCTTTGTGTAAATTTTAACATTGCCAAAAAATATCATCAAATTATATCATCACGATTGCACTAAATAATTAGATGCATCGTGGTGTCCAAACTATATCATGTGCATGATATACCACTGACATAATTTACTACTTTCTATTAAAAATCGGAAATTAATTTGAAATATACGATTAATAGAATTTAAAATTTCTCGGCGACTATTGATCATAGCGAGATAAATTTTATATCAATGGATAGCAAAATTTATTTCACTATTTTAGAGCTATTAAATTTGAAATTATAACAACAATTACTCTTTTAAATTTAAAATTACTGAAATTTAGGTTCTCTAACAATGAAATAATGCTGTTTAATGTCTTGCAGTGCTATGGCGCGAGTTTTATTGTTGGTGACGTCAGAGCGTTACCGAGAGACAGATCTGGGCTATTATATTAGTAATGATCTTCAAAATTTTGACTGCCAATTAATATAGTAAAGATGATTTTTACAATTTAACATCCTGAAAAATATATGCCCACTTCTTCCTCATGGCAGATATGAAAAGCAGAATGATAATTATGTTCGAGTTCTGTTAATGTTATAATCAAAGGTGAGAGATTGGCATTTTTGAGGCTAGAAATTATTATTAAAAAGTACTGTCATTGCTTAAAGATTTTGTGTTCTTATAAAATGCAATGGAAATTTTTTAGAGATTGTGTAGAAGACCTGGAAAAATATAAGAACAGTAAAAAAAAAAAGTGTTCCCTACAATTTCAATTCCAGAAAA
>BGPR01026907.1:0-21152 GCA_013235015.1 Araneus ventricosus | reverse complement strand
GGAGCCTAATAAATACGTTGTAAAAAAAGGAAAGCGTTCGTTTGTTCTGAGTTTCAAGATGACTAAAGCGTAGCAGTTCTCTAATGAAGAAGTGAGTAAAATTCTGCATTTTAAATTGCTCTGTAAGACTGTTAAGGAAATATTGAAACTTTTATATCTCTCTAAAAGCATGATTTATCGTGTAGTAACTCGTAAGACGCCATATGAGCCAAAACCTCGTTCGGGCAGACCACTTGTGACGGATATTCGCAGTGATAGACGGATACAAAGAATGGCTTTCAAGTCAGAAAATGTCGGTACGTGAAATTACTGGGACTTCCCGGTTGCGAATCTGGAAGAACAATGTTCATAGATGAATCATAGAATCTGGTTATATGATCCACGCAAAAATGGCTCGCCGATCACCACTCTCAAAGCTTCACATTAGTAAGAGATTACAATGGGCTCGTAATCATATGTCATATGGTGATAAATGGATGACTGTCCTTTTCAGTGATGAAAAAAATGGAACCTCGATGGACCTGACGGGAATATAAAATATTGGCTTGATATACGAAACGAGCCCAGGAACTTTTTCAGTAGGCAAAGTGGTGGTGGATCTGTGATGGTGTGGGCGGCTTTCGGTTTCAACGATCAAGTGGATTTGGCCTTTTTGGATGGCCGACAGAATTCTCCTAAATACAAAGAAACACTAGAAAGTCATCTTATGCCATTTGCAGAAAATATAGGCGGAAGAAATTGGGAATATCAGCATGATAATGCTCCCACCCATACCTCCAGTGCTACGAAAAATTATTTAAACTCGAAAAATGTTACTATTCTTGAGGGGCCACCGATGAGCCCTGATCCAAACCCAATTGAGAATGTGGTGGGGCATTATGTCTCGGAAGGTATATGAGAATGGAGGGCAATTTTATTCAGTGAATGCCTTGAAGACAGCCATTGAAAGTGCATGGTACAACTTGGAACCAGAAATATTACAAACCTTAATTACGTCGATGGGAAAACGTGTATACGATGTCTTACTGAAAAATAGAAAGACTTTAAACTATTAAGAACATTGCATTGAACACCTTTTGTTGAAAAGTCATATATTCTATAAACTTTTATGACACCTAATATTTCCATTTTGTTATATAATTGAAATACAAATTGTTATTTTTTCTAAATATTTGGTTGAATGCAAGTCGCATATGGTTTGAATAAACATATTTGTAATCGGTGTTTGTATGCATTTCAGTTTTGCTAAAACATATATTTTACTAGAGTCTATAAACTTTTGGGACAGAGTGTGTATATATATATATATATATATATATATATAGGCAATACATATAAAAGGATTAGATTCTTTATATTAAAGGACAGAAATTAGATTGTTTATTGTTTATTTTTAACTTTTCAGAAACTTTTCTAATTAATTCAGAAACTACGTTGCTATTTTTTTTTCTTATTTTGTTTCGCAATTTTGCACCCCTCGATTTTTTTACTCCGTGCCGGAGCACGAACAAACGGAGTGTTCGTCCGGCCCTGCCAGTAGGTTCTAACTTGTACCTGGTTGCAAGAATCGCCATTTCTGCTTCCATGATACGCGGAAAACCGATTTCAGAATGTTCGACAATTCATGCGGCGTAGATATAGTGGTGCATCAGTGCTAATGGGAGAAATAGTGTACACCCCCTGCGATTCTTGTAACTATTATTGTACCTTTTGGGGTAATAAAGTGCTTTTCATTGCTTTCTGTCTTCTGTACTTACTGTTTCCTTATGTCTCTTCAATACTTAAGGGTGGCATTTCCGACAAGGCTTTCCTATGTGATCATGATTCCCAATGCTCTCTACCTCCCCTCCAAGTTTGTACGTGAGTTCTGGGACACCCTGTATCGAAATCAGCTCATATAAAAATCACAATGATGTGAATTGCCTAACTTATTAATATAGATTACAGGATTTATGCTGGCCTCGAGGAAGTGTCTCATCTCCGGAATTGGAGGATTGCGGATTCGAAACAAGGTTCCAAGGAAGATAAGCTGTGTATGCAGATCAATTACAAGTCAAAAGTTCGATTGCAGACAATGGACATTGGAATAGTGTGAAAGTTCGCAGAATTAGTGTCAAACTTTGAATGTTCTGTGTCATCTGACTATGGTTCAAAATTTAACAGAGCTGTTATACTTGATCAGGGGAAGCTCGTGCATAGGGAGCACCCCCAGCTTTTTCGTTTGTGTAAATTTATTTTATTTGGCATTTAATATTTAAATATATCAACAATCTAAAGCAATTTTACATTAAACGATTTTGATCTCCAAATAAGCAGCTAGGAAAAACTGAGGCAGAAACTAAGTTCCCTATAACTAAGTTAAGAAAACTAAGTTCCCTATCTTAATTTTTCACTACCCAAAGATGATGCGCAAAGGAAAAAGTAACTTAAAGTAAAGGAGAACTGAGGATCGTTCCGGCATGAAATTCCGTCTGTGCGCATGCGTAGTTACAGAGCGCAGGCTTTCCCTTCCTTTCTTTACTACGTTTTTAAACTGAAGAGGAACTGTCGAGTTCGGCAGCACCAGTTGAGCTAGAAACAAATTTTTAAACATTTTACTTCAGCGGAAAATTTTCGCGAGCTAAAGCTTTGAAAATTTGTAAGAAAATGAAGGACAATTAATGGTAAACAAATGTTTAATTGAAAAAAGTTGTAGTAATTAAAATGGAATGAAACTTCTTACAATCCAAAGGGTACTTTCGATAATTTTTTTTTATATAAATGATGAAGAAATATATATGAGAAATTTTCCGCACTACAGGTATTTTAAAAATTTCAGATTAACAAATTTTTAGTTAAAAATGTTTTTTGATAAATTAATTTGATAAAATGCTTATTTATACTAGAAGAGAAAAATGTAATAAGTTTATTATTTAAATATAAAACTACGCAAACTTAATGAAAAAAAGACACAAAATGTAAGTAATACAAATATGCATCATGAGCAATGAAGGATTAAAAGTTACACCATCCCCAAGGTTGCATAATACGAGCCGCATCTGCACTTGATACACCACTGTCCTAGAGTTTCAAAATGGGTTGCAACCTGAGCAAACAAGGAGCCCATTGTACTACTAGTAGGACAACTCTGTTTTTAAGTGTAGTGTGTTCGAAGTAATGCTGCCTTTATATTGCGTGACAAAAGTATATAGAGAACAATGCGTAGGTGCGGTCATTGTCATCTGATTGTTATTCAAAAATTTTAGAACCGTACGTTACCAGCTCACAGTGCAGTGTTCATCTGGAATGTTATTTCAACATCAGTGCATCTGAAAATATTTCCCGAATAAATAACTTATTACAGGACTAATAAAGAACTTTATCGGTCCTCTTATTTAACGTAGGATTACGTTCCTCCCATTTTTGATTCACATGCAAAAACTCCACAAAAAACGTTGTATGGGGGATCCTCTATATCTCGCTAACTACATATGTTAGAAACATAAATAATATCTTATTTTAGAGATAAAGGGTAATAACAGAAGTTAAAAAAAATTGCAAATCGATATTGTAGTTCAGCATCTACTGAATCGCCAAGTTGAGCAAAAAATACGCATGAATTGGTGACGCGTTCCTCTATATCTCGCTAACTACATATGTTAGAAACATAAATAATATCTTATTTTACAGATAAAGGGTAACAACAGAAGTTTAAAAAGATTGAAAATCGATATTGTAGTTCAGCGTCTACTGAATCGCCAAGTTGGGAAAAAATACGCATGAATTGATGACGCGATCCTCTTTATATCGGTAACTATATATCTTAAAAACATAACTAATGTCTTATTTTAGAAATAAAGGGTAACAACAGAAGTTACAAAATAAGTGAAAATCGGAATTATAGTTCAGCGACTACTGAGTCGCGAAGTTATGCAAAAATACGCATTAATTGGTGACGCGTTCCTCTATATATCGGTAACTACATATGTCAAAAACATAACTAATGTCTTTTTTTAGATATAAGAGGTAACAAGAGAAGTTATAAAAAAAATTGAAAATCGGAAAAGAGACACGCGAGTAAAGTAGTCTAACGCCTTTAACATTAGCGTCTGTTTGAAAAAGATAGCCTCCCGTCATTGGTTTGAATATATTTTAATAGTTTCAGTGTCCTAATATATTATAATCAAGCACGTCGTTGGGAGTGTGCAGTATTAGATATAGTGATTTAAAATTCACAAAAATGAGTCTGTAGAAGACACTTGAATCGGATTAAGTGAAATATATTTGCATAGGAATTAAAATCCCTTTCAGAAATAATTTACAGGTGTCAAATGTCACTTGGAGGTCGAAGAATGTAGCTTAGTTGAACCTTGAACGTAGATTTAAAACAAAAATTTAACTTCCTCGTTGCTAAATATCTTACGCATAACACTGACATGCAATCAGAACAGATCAAAGGGAGTGAAAAATATATTAAACCGTTGTTCTGAGAGAATTCCGAGAGATGAAGAAGATAAAGATCTAGAGGTTTAAATAGTTGATAATTATGATATAATAATCAAATATTATAATGTCATATAATTGATAATTATTATAATGTCATATAGTTGAAAATTATTCATTACAACAGTGTAATGCCATTAAAAATAGTTACTGTATACTTTAGTACTAGTAGTTGGCAAAAGTAGTTTTTGATTTGCAAAATAATGTTCTAATAAACGATTACACTGGACAACAAAAAAATTTTTTTTTCATGTTGCTTGAGAAAGAAAGGGTTATACCTATGTATTTTTGTGAACTGATTTCAAATCTGTTAACCGATTTTTTTAATCACCCATAGTTTTTGAGCAACGTAGTAACTCTTATTATATACAATAGGAAATCATATTCAGCTTGCAATATTGACACAGGCATATTAAAATGTTACAAACCTTCACTTTCTTGTGTACTTGGCCTGTCGACTGTGCTTGGCTTGAGGAATATCCATTTTTAATATCCAAAAATAGTCGGCTAACATTTTCGGATTCCATTTCCCTTGGTAACGAGCTCCCATATTCGAGATATCCTGATGGAACTGTTCACCATGCTCATCGCTTACTGATCCAAGGTTTTCAGGGTAGAATTTTAAGTGAGAGTGCAAGAAATGGATTCTCAACGACATGTTGCATCCCATGGTTTAGTAGGCCTTTAAGCAAGTTATTGATTATTTGCCTTAGTTTTCCGCTTTGTGATTTCCGAAGAAGTTTTTTTCTAACTCCTTAAACGATGTCCATGCTGCGGCTACCTTCTTAGTCAGTTTACTCTCAAACGCCGGATCCTTCATTAATTGTCTAAATTGAGGCCCAACAAATATGCCTTCCTTAATTTTTGTTTCACTCACTTTTGGAAATTTCAGACGTAAGTACTGAAATCCACTTCCTCCACAGTCCATCCTTTTAACAAAATTCTTCATCAAACCTAATTTGATGTGCAATGGAAGCAAGAGAATTTTTTCTGAGGCAACTAGTGGTTCGTTCTCTTCATTCTTCACACCCGGTATGAGAAACTGTCGCTTGGGCCACACCTTCTCGATGTAGTGCTTTTTTTCTGTCCCTACTGTCCCACCGGCACAGAAAGCAAAAAACTTGGTATAACCAGCTTGTAATCCAACTAAGACGGCAATCACTTTCAAGTCGGCGCATATGTGCCACGAATGCTTGCTGTACTCGATACTGGGCAACATATGTTTCAAGGTTTCGTATGTTTCTTTCATACGAGCGGCTACATTCTACAGGAATCGAAGGGTGCTTGTTACCATTATGTAACAGAACTGCTTTTCAGCTGACCTTTGAAGAGTCTATAAACAAACGCCATTCTTGAGGGTTATATTGTAGTTCTAGAGCCTTAAACAACGAGTCAACATCAATTACAAAATATCATATCACCATCTTGGTAAAAGCTTCCACGTACTGCCAAACAGAAACATCTGTCCTCACAAAGTGACTCATGCATTAAATCGTATTTGCGTTGCAGGATTCTCGATCCAAAAACGCCTGTTATAATTTTTGACATACAGCCTTTTCTTTATGAAAATTATAATTGTAAGAGCATTTCAAACCCAAATATTATCTTCTTGGCCGGCAATTAATTTTTTTCAGAAAATATTTTTGGCACAAGATCCGACAATGACATTTTCTATGTACTTGTAAGCAATTACGAGTACTGTTGCTGAAAAACGGTGTGTTATAGAGGTTTTTCGAGATTATATTCGGGTTTAGTGACCATAAAAACACCATTATCAGTTAAAATCTCAAAGGCAACAAAAAAATATCCTGGCTACGACATTGATTCAAATAAAAGAAAGGAATGGACAAAAGTTTTAGTGAGAGTTCATGCTGCATAAAACTGGAGGGTGATAGACAAATTCTGATAGGTTTTTCGAAATCAGAGCGTGAAAGTGCATAAGAATTAGCTAAAATCATACGGACAACAAAATGGTTGTTGTCCAGTGTTATAGGACCCAGAGGCATATCTTTTAAACAAGGTCCAAGGTTTTAAACATCCTGACTTTAGATGTCTACATCACGATAACAGCATCTAGTACAGAGATTCCCACCTGTGGTACGCGTACGCGTACCCCTGGGTGTACACGAAGGACCAGTTGGGGTACGCGAACTTTGGTAATGGCGGACAGATGAAAACATAAGGGATTAAAAATGTTTCAAAATTTTGTTTCCTTAAGTTCGAGTAAAAAGTAAAAGCGAAAGTTGTGCAAGTCCTAAACCTACCCTCAAAATAAGTAAAAAAGAAACAAAAGAAAGTGTAATTTTTAGCTATCCTTATACGTTAAAGCGAAATAATTACAATAATGATTTAATCCTTTTTGACGTTGAACTAATACTATTGTAAAAATGGAATAAAATCTAAAATCAAAAATAAGTCCCGCAAATGTTATAAATTCCAAGCATTTGACTCTTTAGCTTACCTAGGCCGTTAACATTATTGATGAAAACTTCTTTGCATAGACGGATGGTAGGAGGGGGGAAATGACAGTATTGGGTACGCGAGGGGAAAAAGACTATCCAAAGGGTACGCGAGGGGTAAAAGGTTGGGAAACCCTGATCTAGTAGATTATGGCTGAGGAAAATGGATCGGAAGAGAAAGGTTATAGGTTCTAATATCTAATTGCGCCCATTATTTGTAGAGCGATGTGCGATTTCGCAACTAATTCAATACTTAGGTCGGAAGGGCTGCTAGAGATATTCCTGTTTTCATCTAATAGAAACACTAATATGGGCCAGTTTCTCTCTCAGGAAAATAGATTGGAGGAGGAAGGTTATATGTTCTATTATCTAATTGTGCCCATTACTTGTAGAGCGATGTGCGATTTCGCAAGTAATTCATTGCTTATATAGGAAAGGGCTGCTGGAGATTTTCCTGTTTTCTTCTAATACAAATGTGGGCCAGTTTCTTCCTGAGGAAAATTGATCGGAGGAGGAAGGTTATAGGTTCTATTATCTAATTGCGCCCATAACTTGTAGAGCGATTTGTGATTTCGAAATTAATTCGTTACTTAGGTCGAAAGGGTTGCTAGAGAATTTCCTGTTTTATTCAAATCGAAACACTAATATGGGCCAGTTTCTTTTGAAATTTCTCTAAGAAGAAAAGAACTGCATATGTTGAATACAAGTCTGATTAACACATAAGGTGATACATAGGTTATCCATGGTCTGTTTCAACATTAGAAGATGCCATTGGAAATTCATTATTAGAGTTTAAGAAGTGTAAAAAAAACACAATTTATATATACACATATGGGTGGGCAAATTTTTATTTATTAAAATTTTGTGCGAGTTACCGTATTTACACTTTTCGAAAACATGAAATTTAAAATTAATATAATACGCCACTAATTTCGACATTTATTTCAATGACCATGTCTTTAATTCTAGTAGATTTTTAGCAATGATTAGTATGGGCTTCCTAACAGCATCCGTTGGCTAAAGAAAAGCTCTTTATGTGTTCATCTTTGTGTCTGTCTGAAATTATTATGTGTATTTGCTGTAACCATCATCATTTGAATGAGGAATGTTGCATGCGCCTTTCACTCAATAGAATTCACTAGAAATGACATCTGTGTCATTGAGTTTAGTCTTAAAGGTGGAAACTAAATTGTCTCTCAAGGATGATAAAATCATTACTTCTGAGAATCACATTTGAATGTTTGCAAATTCACTGTTATTACTCCTTGGATTAAACAGCAAAATTAGCTTCTGGATTTTGCGATTGCTGGAAACACTGATTAATTTCGTTTCTTTTATTCGACCCGCAAATTGCAAAACCGCAATTAAAAATTTGAATTGGTCAAAAGGGTGCAAGTTGAAAAAGCAAATTTAAAAAAAATCCCATCTGGAGCGATGCTTATAAAAAATTTGAAGTAAATGAAAATTAGCCCAATGGTAATGATATTATCTCAGAGAAAAAAATTAACTAATATTGTTTCTAAATCTACTAATAATAATTTTAGGAAGGTTCCTCATACGATACGACTTCATTTTTCAGAGAAGTCATTTTGTCATTTTTACAAAAGAACATGGGATCACAAACGCAAAGTGAAAGAAAAGGATTCACTAGATAAGGTGAACAGCACAGATTCAATTGAATATAAATTTACACTAGCAAAACAAAACTGCTGCATGAATAACAAGATGTGAGCGTGTATAGCTTTGAACGACAAGTCCTTTGTTCGCTTACTTTACGGGGATATACGACTCTTAAACCCTGAAAAAATGGAGGAAAACTGTCAAATTTGATACATTATATCTCTGAAACAGTACAATTGAAAAACTCACTTTTTTTCTAGAAATATTTCTGTTCTTTCTCTCATAGTACCCATATTTTCAAACCTTTATATTGGTATTATTTATTTGAGAGAGTAATAAATATGTGTATAATTTTAGGAGAAAAATTGAGATAGTCACTTTGCGCGCATTATTACGGATAAAATATTGGTCTAAACACAATATTTTGGGTATCTAAGTAATCAAAACAGTCTGTTTAAGAAACTGAAACACAATTTCTTATCATCTACATTTAATTTCTATTTTATATACCAATTTAAAATAAAATGTTAAAAATTAAACTTTTCTTACCCCCTTAAAAACTTCTTTGGAGAAAATATGTACAAAAATTGTGGTTCAATTTGTAGAACATAGCACAATACATATTCAGTAAATTTTTTATTTAAAAATATTCAATAGTTCTTGAGATATCATGCTCGCAATATCAAAAAAACACATTTTGAGATATAGCGCTTTAAAGATATGTCCATATTCAATG
Source organism: Araneus ventricosus (assembly GCA_013235015.1). NCBI lineage: Eukaryota > Metazoa > Arthropoda > Arachnida > Araneae > Araneidae > Araneus > Araneus ventricosus. The sequence goes on along the minus strand of BGPR01026907.1, from coordinate 11,855 downwards.
TTTACGTTGAAGAGCTGATACATCTTCCTTCATAACTTTCCTAATTATGGGAATTTTTTAATGCAGATTGTTTTAAATTGTTCAGAAAAGACTGGGGAATAATTCATATTTTTTTTCATAAAATCGAACATTTTCGAGTTTTAACAGTCGTATGTCCCCTAAAGTACTCCAAAGGCTTGTTGTTGGTACTGCGTACCTCCAACATAATATACCTCTCATGCTGCATACGACTTGTAACGTCGTTATTCATTTAACTATGCTGTTTTGCTTTCTATGATTTTTATTCCATCAAACTTGTATTGTGGACTTCATCTGGTGTGTCTTCTTGTGCTTAATTTACTGACAAAGAGATCCCTTGTCGAAGTTGCACATTGTGTTTGCAGCTCCCAGTTATGTTGTAAAATCGACATGGTTCTGTCTGCTAGAACTACCCTCAAAGTTTTTAAGCAACCTTTTGGGACATCCTGTACACATAACGCTTGCTCTATGTTTTTTCGTGAACACGATAGCTAGAGTAATTTTGATTGCATTTGGAACGGGAAAGGATATGTTGTAGGTAAGGTGTAAAGCACTAGATGTCCATCATAGATGGGCCATTCAGCTCAAAGGGGGTAGAAATGGTGAAGACGGGGGTTAATATTTTCCTTCCTCCATAACTCACTCACTATTAAATTCAAATTATGCACAATATCGGCTCATCATAACAAACATCTTTTGTACTAAAAGTTTTTGATAGCAGCAATATCTTAGAAGTTAGGGACTGAAAAACTTTTTTAAAAAGTCTAAGTATGCGTCATCTGAACAGAAATCTTTTATCGTTTGCTTTTCATTCCACCCTCTTTCATCCTCACAACTGCAACAAATAGAGGTTTAGGAACGGAGGGGTAACGAATCTTCCTTTCCTTATATCTCCGAATAAAAATAATCCATATTCTCCTCCTGACTTGCCAACAGGAAATTTTTTATTACATCGAACAAATTTTTTCAAAACAGTTTTTTGAGAAATATAATTTGAATGAAATATTCACTTGCCTTTTAATACGACTGCATTAAGCTACTTCTCAGTGTTGCTTCTGTTTATTCCTTTTAAGGATATGTGTAAATGAAACAAAGAATATTATCTATTCAAATAGAGAAACATGTTAATCTTTTCGTAAACATGAAAATCCATTCGATGCAACCAAAATTACACGCGCATTTATATTCATTCCTTTAAAGAAATAATGGAAAACAAACAAGTACAGAATATCCCACTCAGTCTGACATCCGAATAACATTTAAATATTTGATTACTTGCAGCGATGGCACGTGTCTTGAAATTGTAGAATTGGATTTGGGAATAAGATCTCACTATTGAATGTCCAAAGCTTTAAGTGCTCAAATTCCTTCAGCTTAAAAATTGAACGAACAAATCGTCAACTCTTTTATTTCAGTTAAAATAACAATGAAAGCTTACAATTCCTCCTTTTTGTTGTTGTTTATGGTACATATAGTTATCACGCAGATTGTTTTATTATTTATTAATGTTCTTATCGTGGCAGAATACTAGGCTGAAGTGTTACTACTGTGCTATGCGATTTATTATTTTTCAACAAAAGAAAAATTCGCGTATTGTACATAAATTGACGCGAAGTGTTCTAAAATCATGAAGTTAGTTAATGAATCAAAAGAACATATTAAAAATTAAGAAAAATAGTTTTCAGATTATCTGTTGTAAAATTAATTTGGAAAATATCTTTCAGTTTTTGATTAAATCTTCTTTGCTAAAATACTTTCTTCAAGAGACAAAAAATGGTAATTAAAAATTCAATAAATTATTTACTAATCATGAAATTACTTTAATTCGGCTAGAAAAATGAAAGTAATGCAAAAATGATGTTCATAATGATACAAAATTATTCACAATAAAATGTATGGTTAAGATATAATGTTCCATGCTATGAGCTGATTAACAATTATTTTTGCAATGATAAATTATGGAAGTTTCTATTTCAATTACAAGCTATTTAAAGAATTTGTGTTTCATTTCCTTTGAATTTTCATTCGCTAACCGAAGTTTCCAATGTTATTGTCCACAAATCTTTTATGCCATTTGCTCAGAAAGATTTCTATCAAGATGAATATGAATTTCCACACCAGAAATTTCGGAGATAAAGCAAAACCAAATATATATCTTCATCTAACGCTCAACAACATCTTGTTTAATGATGTTGTTAATGGCATTCCGTTATTTCTTCGTCGGTTATATTTTTCCCTAAACCATGATAAAGAAATGGCAAGTATCTTCAGTATTTTCGGAAATGTGATCCTGAGTTTGATCTCTCATGTTGTAGTACAGATAACACTAATTTATTCTGTCAGGTTCAATTAAAGAATGAATTACTCCTTGCTAAACTATTATAGTAGTTGCATAATTTATCTAAAAGACTAGAGAGACAGTTGATTTCCTCTCTAAATAGATTTTAGGAAATGCGTTAGTTGTTCAAGAGATTAGATCTGGATGTTAATACTCAACTTTTTTATTCCATTTGCAGCATTGAGGAATATATATTAAGTTGTCAGAAACGATTTCTCTGATAAAGAATTTACACAATTTCTCTCATAAGGAACAAGAAGTTTTCTTGAAACTTTATTAATCAGATGATTTGCAAAGAAGTTGGAATGAAAAGCCATACTAAGAAATTATAATATTTTTGCCAAGGTTTTATGATTTTTTCGATCCCCTGTATAATTAAATGGAGGATTTAGAGTTAAAGTGAACCAAGACCATGCTTTGACCATTTTATATTCACACTGCCATCTTTGGCGGCTCGTCAGCTGAAAAACAACAAGAGCTGCAAAATTTTTATAGACCTAAGTTGTAGGAAATTTTGTGTTGATTATTTTGGTATATAATGATGATATACTAAATTTTGATATTTTTTGAGTTATAAGCAAAAAACTGGAGAAAATTTTTTAAAATCTTTTTTGGTTATACCTAAAATTTCAACAGAAATTATTGATTGGAAACCTCAGAATCATAATCAGCACTCGAAAAAACATAAAAAAGTAAAAAATTACAACTCCCCCAGAATTGGATTTAAAAAAAATGACTTGACGACTGAACTACTGAGAAAAAGCGAAAAAGAGCCAAATGAGGTAGTCAGGTCAAATTAGAGCTGAAAAAAATGCAGTCAAATGAATGAAATTTCAAGCGGAGAAAGGATTGCTTTTCTTACACTTCACGTTGATCTTTGCGTTAATATCGGATCCGAAGGAGGGGCAAAACTTGATGAAGCTCTGGTCTGTCTCTCTCTTAATTCTTGATTGCTTTTTCTGTCTTCTTTCTACATTTTTATTACTTTTTTGCCATTTTCGTTGATCACTGAATTCTCAAAGTGTAAAAGTAAGTCTATTAGGATGGAAACGAAAATACAATCTTTTGAAATAATTTCAGGCGGGACTGCAGCTCTGTAGCTCTTATGAACGAGCCGCCACTGACTGCTACGATAATATAGAAACGTAATATTTTCTGTGTAAAATTAATTCAAGACCATTGTTCAATTTGTATCCGTCAGGAATTAAGGACAATTAGAAGTCCATTGTAATTTTAAATGTAGCTTATCAACTTGAATCTCATGAACTTCGTTCATTTAAAATCTGTACGTTCCATATATCTGTTTTGCACATCTCCACATTTTACTATCTTTGAAATTTCTCGATAGTTTATTTTCAGTTGTTTTAAAATTCTGCTATAAAATCAATACGCAAAATTCATAACCATTCTGTTATATTATTTTTTAAATAATAATAAATGCTAAGAAAAAACTTTTTAACTAAGAATTGAGGATATTTACTATGTAAAATAATAAAAAAATTAATTTTAAAAGTGAGAAGCTAGCATGAGTGCACTGCCATTGGGGACTTTTTTTATGAATCTGAAAAATTGAGATCTGAAAATTATGTATAAATCTGATAGCTCTATAATTACTTCAATTATTCTTTTAAATACTTTGCATTGTTACCTTTCGAAAACTTTTCGTTATATTTTTGTGTTAAATGTGATTACTAATTTCAGACTTACATGAAATTTTCAATAATTTACAGATAGGGACAACACAAAATGGCAGAGCAAGGAAAATAACGATGTCTATAATTATGTAAAGAAAAATAATCTTGAATATGAACTTAATATATTTAACACTAGGTTTGCGGGACCCACCAATTTGACTGATTTCGGGCTTTGTATGCAAAATTCCAAAAACATTGATAGAATATCGCAAATATACACTTAATTTCCATCTCACTTCTGCAATTTCTGAATTCTGCATGATGTAAACCTATTTCTTCGGACAAATCATAAACTGACGTGTGAATTAGTTCATTGCTAATTATAAAATTATTTCTCAGGTAGAAAAGAAAAAAGTAACCAGAAAGTAAATACTAATTAAAAATCATACTTCATTGGAGATATCTTTCAGTTATATTGAACTCAATATCAACGCCCCGTGGTTTATCGTAACAAAAGTAACTAATAAATTTTACAGTAAGACCAAGCATGCTATAGATGTAGTGGATCAGATGGCTCAGAAATACGATGTGAAAGCAGGGTGACCTTTTGGAGCTCTTTTTTCAGCAATATTTTAGATTTGGAAATCATAAACGCTTGCATAATGTACAAAGAATGCACTGTTTCGATAATAATAAGTCCTAATTTCATATTACAAATGGCAGAAGAACTTGTCAACGAGTACAGGGATACAAACGAGTTAAGGATCTTTCTTCCGTACAATTAACAGTTTGCAAATACGCAAGTCTTGTTAAATTAGCTATCGAAATAAATGAAGAAGTAAAAAACATTTTTATTACGTGTAAGAAAAGCATTTGTGGCGAATCTTGTTAAAATGGATATTCCTATAAATATAGAAATAATAATATTTGTATTAAAGCGACTAGGGACCTTTAAATCATATTTTTGAAATTTCAACTAATCAATTTGAAATTTTGAAGACACTAATAGGCAAGATTTCACTGTAATATATTTATTTCCGAGTTACGGGTATAAATGTGATTTTTAATGACAAATAATTCTCTTTATGATAAATGTGCCAGGCGCATCAATTTTTTGTTTAAATTTCATGACATTTTAAATAAGTATACAACCATATATGGAGAAGAAATTTTGGCATTCATTTACAGGTTATTTTGTTATTAAACTGTAAATATTTTCGTTTGTATCAAATATTGCGCATATTTTTTTCTAAAATCAATAGTTTCGAGTTATTATTATTGTGTTCATTTTCAAATTCCTTTCTAAAGCATAACAATTAACACCAATTTTTGTTTGAAAAGGGTTAGAGTAACTAATAAAGAAATTAGAATGATTTCGAGAGTAATTTTGGAGGGCCTGGAACAATTATCAGTAAAGTCATTAATTGTTATTAAAAATTACATTTATACCCATAACTCATAAATAAATAAATTTTATGCAGTAAACTTTTTCTGTTGTCTTATATAATGCCCTTATTTATGCCTGAAAAATTTCAAATTCATCAGTTCAAAATTTTAAAAAATGATTTTGAAGGTCCCTCGTCGCCTTAAGTGTGAAAAGAAAGTTTAAGGAAAATGTATACACAAATTAGAATGTGTTCGTAAAAAGATCCAATGAATAAATGTATGCAATGATTTCACATTTTTCCATTTAAAAATAAACTCTTATTTTAACTTTAAATTCATAAAATTATTTCAACTGAAGGTCTAGTACAAGAATAACTGCCACTTTAACTGCAAGAAGTCCGGATTGAACCGGCTTCCAGCGTTCGGTAATTTTCCCGTTTCTCCAGCAGTATAAATAGGCATGACGGGTACTGTCTTCCTCTTTTTCAAAACATGTAACCTTCCTACCAGACACGCCTCTTCGGCGTAAGTTTTTTCTTTGTTTAATACGTCGCCGGTGACTGCGTTTTCCGTCTCTTTATACTTTAAATCATGACTTGCTATTTCTCTAAATTACCCACAAATCAGCTGAAACCTATAAATTAAATAAAATAAACCCTTCATCGTTCGTCAACGACTGCTGTCTTCTTTGAAAATGCATTTTTACACTTCACCGAAACGATGGTATTATATTTATGTATAGAAAAACCGTTCTTAAATTAATTATATCTGTTAATATTGTTTAGAATAAATTAATTCTGTTAATATTGTAATATTTTTAAATTAAATCAATTACTTTTAAAGAAAATATCTATTTCCCTACACCCACTAAGTTGATGAGTATCAGTAGAAATCGTTATACAAGAAATGTTTGTAAACATTGTGTTAAAAGTATTTGATACATTGAAAGAAAATTTCACTTAAACACAAGGAATCGATATTCTGTGATTGCACAGTATTTTATAGGAAAGCTAATTCATTTTATGGAATTCCTTCCACAACCTCCATCCAAGTAAAAACATGTATTTCAGCCAGTGATTATATGGTAGCTTGTAGCTTTCAACTTATAATCAAATTGAGCCGTAATCGACTAAGAAACTTAGCAACGGTATATTTGAGAATAGTAAACATACCAGATATGTCTATTTTGATAAATCGCTTCCACATGACAAAACTCATGGAATTCTCCTCCTACTAACATGTAATTACATGCTTTCAATTCTACACCAGAAGATATATTCTATTATTACATAATGGATACGTCAAAGATAAGTTGATGTCTTTGAAAATTTTAAAACCCTAAATTATCTTATGTTTTGATGTAGAGTATTTCATATCCAAGTTAAGTTTCAGTTTAAAGGTTTTAGAAAAATAAGTATAAAGAAGATCTACTTGCAATCTTGTAACTAAAAAGAGACATTTCTCAAAAGAACTAACGAAAAAAGTGTTACACCTTACAGCTAAGATATTTTTTATTTCTATTTCATCGGATGCTTTGAACCATATCAAGAAAAACTTCAGTTATTTTTCATGTTGAAAAGAGCCATGGTTCAAAGTATATCATTAACAATAGGCCAAGAAACAAGTTGCACATTTTAAAAATTCTGTAAATTTAAGAACACTGAGTAAGTACTTTCGCAATAAAGAATCTAAAACGTCATTCCAAACTTCAAGAAATAAAAATTGCATGTTTGATCTGAAAATAAATGTAGTGATTTCTTTGTAATTTGATTTTTGGAGATCTAAGTTACAAAAATGATAAAATAATAAAATCCACTAAGTTCAAATAAAGAAAATCGAAAGTAATTTTAAAATAAAAAGAAATTAAAATTCTTATATTTATATTAGGAAAATATACTATTCAATATTTAATGAAACTCGCATGTAAATGAAACCAGAAAACTATATTACCCTCGACCTACCGTAACATTCGGGTCCTCTGAATGACAGCCGCTGCAAAAACTCGAGTCCTAGTAGCCACCACCTGCCACGGACTAACCCCTACCGTAGGAGGTACGTACTATCACTGGAGTGAGGATCCAAGTCCCCCTAATACTACACCCCAGGGGGCATACGTAAATGAAAGTATCTTCATATTTATTATTATTGGTATACTAATTTATATTTATTATTATTGGTATACTAATTTATATTTATTATTATTGGTATACTAATTTAGTCCACTAATCGATCAAATGATAACAGTCCAGAGAAGCTGTTCTCCCCTCAACTTCCTCATATGTTTCCACGTTATGGCGTATTTTGTGTTCAGCTTCGTCATATAGTGAAATGAATCGAATATGCATTTCGGAACAGTATCTGTTCTTATAATTTTTGTGTTAGAACCACATACTAAAATTCAAGCATCTAACCGACAGATTTTCGAGTTATCGCATACAACCACACAGACGGGCAGACAGATTTCCCTTGAACCTATTAAGTCGAAAGTGTTTGGAGTTATCTACAATCTTGATTAATTTTATTCAATTTCTATTAATACACACAAAATTCATATCTAGAGATCATTAAGCTTATGAGCAATCATCTCTATCTCTACTACTAATAAAGGATTATGTATGTATGTGTCCGTGCGTTGGTCCTTTACAGAGCAGACTGCTGGACCTAGAGATACAAAGTTTAGAACTAACATATTTTGGAGGGTGGGTATGTGCACATAGGAGCCCTTTTTAGAAATTTTAGTTAAAAATTTAATTAATTAAAAATTAAACGAAATTTCGGCGTTTTTCCTTAATGACTTTGGAACAAATTAAAGCACAAAATTATTTTTGCACCATCTCAAAGTGCAAACAATTACCTTTTCAATGATAGAAATTAAGTAGCCATCCATTTTTTCTATAATTTTAATAATTTTTTAAATATATCTTTTGGCATAATTCACAACAATACTTTTCATTGTTGAAACGCAATTCAAACCCTTTTGATTGTTTAAACAAATATTTAATTTCGTGTTTCTCTTTCATTGTTGAAAGTTTAGGTACTATCCCAATACATTTTGCTTTCATATTTTATTTCATGAAAATTTTTTGTAATACTCAAAACAAGCACTAAGATATTTAGTAAATTGAGAAATATATCCAGTAAGCTGAATGATTATGGTTGCTATGTTTTTATTCTTTTTTAGGCATGTTTAATCCAGCTAACATGCAGCTGGACATAAAATGTACTGCTCCCTTTTAATGTTGAAATCGAATGCATACTTTGCAAGAGGAATAAGCAAGTGAAGATGGCGCCGGAAACGTGTAATTTTTACATCACATAGTCAGTTATTGTATTTCATTAGGGACATTTATGTAGACAATGAACAGACCAGGTGCTAGGCCACTAAAGAAACATGGGTTACATATCTAACACAATCTAAAATTTAAAATTTCGTTGTTAAAAGAACCATGAATATAAAATTCAAGATTTAATTGAAATCATATTCCCGGCGAACAAGCAGGTCGCAGAAGGCGGTTAGTGTTCACATAAAGGCATATAGAGAACCATAATTCCTAAAGAGTTCTTTTCTAATTCAGAGAGGTCTCAAACGTCAATATTCATCAAAATCCCAAGGTCAAATGTTGGTACTGTCTTACCGCCACGAGAAAAGCCTTATACACTAGACATCCCGGTGGCGGTCGTTATGGTAACGGGATATTCCATTGCATTTTTTGGTGAAGGAAAGGGCATCATTCCGTTTGGTGCAGAATGAACCGGCGGAAGTCTTATTTCACTTTGTACTTAGGTCGAAAACGAATTCTCGCCTAACGAAGAGAGCTTAGTTTGTCAAATGTTGCGGTTGATTTTAAATCGTTTCCCTCCATTCTTCGACTCGTCTACGTGAGACAACCCTCTTCAGGGTTTTTCTCCTCGCGGTAGGACAGTACGATTGCAATACTTTTTCTTACTCTAATTATTGAAAGTAGAGAATAAAGATCGTTAAAAAAGAGGCAACAAAAACTCTATTTTTAGATATATGATCAGTTTTAATTAATTCAAATTTTTCGGAAATATATATGAATTTCTGATTTGTAACAAAAAAATTACATTTGTCATTTTAAGGGGACACATTACCTTCTCAACATTTTTTTATAACAAAAAAATTGCATTTGTCATTTTAAGGGGACACATTACCTTCGCAACATTTTTCATAACAAAAAATTGCATTTGTCATTTTAAGGGAACACATTACCTTCTCCAAATTTTTTTATATTTGAAGTATTATAAAACTGTTCTGATAGTATTGAGACTTAACAATCATGTAAAGTCATCTTGAGGACAAAAAATCCATTTTGATCTGCTTGTTACTTGAAATTTAATTTATTTTAAAGAAAAATTCAATTTTTAAAATCCCCACTTCTTTTTCAAGTCTGAATATTTTTGCTTCATTTTATTTGTAGATTCACTGAAATAAATTACACAAAACTGTGCATTGATTTTAAGGTATATCTAATATTCGCTTAAATATAGATATTTTACTGAATTATATGGTGAAAAATGAGCAAATTTAGCAGAACCTAATTTTATATCTTGTATATAAAGAAACTAAGCAACTGAATGCCTATTGCATGTCCATTTTTATCATATACTTAACGATAAACGTGCACAAAAAATTTGAACTCTTTATCTTAAGAAGGAAAACATGAAAGTGCGGAAAAGTCTGACATGGAGAAAAGCCATTTAAAGTTGTCATTTGCTCATGTTTTTCATAAGTCATCGTAAATAAAAATCTTAATAACTTCTGAAATATTAAAAGTAGAAATTTGAAATTTTGATACAATAAGTAGGATGATAAGAGCAACGAAATAAAAAAAATAAAAATGACGGGAGGCTGCCTTTTTCAACAGCCGCTGATGTTAAAGGCGTAGAACTACTTTACTCGCGTGTCTCTTTTCCGATTTTCAATTTTTTTGTAACTTCTGTTGTTTCCCTTTATCTCTAAAATAAGACATTAGTTATGTTTTTAACATATGCATTTACCGAGATATAGAGGATCGCGTCACAAATTCATGGGTATTTTTGCCCAAATTTGCGACTCAGTTGCCACTGAACTACGATTCTGATTTTCAATATTTGATTTTTAACTTCTGTTGTTACCCTTTATCTCTAAAATAAGACATTAGTTATGTTTTTAACATATGCATTTACCGAGATATAGAGGATCGCGTCACAAATTCATGGGTATTTTTGCCCAAATTTGCGACTCAGTTGCCACTGAACTACGATTCTGATTTTCAATATTTGATTTTTAACTTCTGTTGTTACCCTTTATCTCTAAAATAAGATATTAGTTATGTTTTTAACATATGCAGTTACTGATATGCAGAGAATCTTCCATACAACGTTTTTAGCGGCGTTTTGGCGTGCGAATCAAATTCCTTCCTGAGACCACAATGGGAGCAACGTAGTCCTACGTTAAATTGAAAATTGGTTATGTCGCCCATTTTTTTGGGTAATGCGTCTCCTGAAGCTAGAGTAACACTTTTACGCACGATTGAAGTAAATAATTCTTGAGGTCATGGTACCAATTCCTCATGTCAAATCAATTGATAAATCAGTGTGATGCAATGAATGGGGGATGCCACGACTTCCGGCTTTTTACAAATTTCCTTTGACATACTTCCTTTTCCGTACTTCAGTTCTTCCGAATAACGTTGTCAGGATATCGTGCGGATATTATGAATGACTACGGCAATAATTACAAGAATTCTGCTTTATTCTATCAAGTATTTTCAAATAACATTAAAATGAATGGTTAAGTACGATTTTAAAATATCAGAATTTCATTTTTGTTGTCCTTTAAAAATTCAGGAAGTTCAGTTGTCTAAATCGAATTAGACAATTACAACAATAAATTGACAGGAATTGCGATATACATTTTATATGATTTTAGGGGTAATGAAATGAGTGAAAATATTTTTTTTAATTCTCGAAATTTTTTTTAACGTAGGAGTACTTTCCTCCTCTTGGGATGTCAGAAAGGAATTTGATTCACACGCCAAAACGCCACAAAAAACGTTGTATGGAAGATCCTTTATATCTCGGTAACTACATATGTTAAAAACACAACTAATGCCTTATTTTAAAAACAAAGGCTAACAACAAAAATTACAAAAAAAAATTGAAACTCGGAATTGTGTGTGTGTAGTTCATCGACTACACAGTCGCAAAGCTGGGCAAAAATACGCATGAACTGATGATGCGATTATCTATATATGGTAACTACATATGTTGAAACCACAACTAATGTTTTATTTTAGAGATAAAAGGTAAAAACAGAAATTACAAAAAAAATTGTGAATCGGAATTGTAGTTCAGCGACTACTGAATCGCAAAGTTGGCCAAAAATACGCATGAATTGTTGACGCGATCCCCTATATCTCGGTAACTACATATGTTAAAAACATAACTAGTGTCTTATTTTAGAGATGAGGGGTAAC
>BGPR01026906.1:0-15373 GCA_013235015.1 Araneus ventricosus | reverse complement strand
TTTGGAACATTGTTGGGACACTAATGTCATTTTTTTCTTTTCTAAATTGTGTTTTTTTTTCATTTGGAAGCGAACTTTAAATATAAGTTTTAACCATGTTCCCCTTCTAAAGAGTTTTGTTGAACTTTACCCTCTACCTTCTGACAAATTTGGAACATTGTTGGGATGTTAATGTCATTTTTTTCATTTCTAAATTAAATTATATACCTCTTTTTCTGTAGATACTTTTCTGTGCGGCTCTTTGTTCTTCGCCCCTGTTAAGTGGATTACATGAATACTGCTTATGAATACTCTTTTCTTTATTTTTATGCTTATTTTTATTTTTTGTTTTTACACTTTTATAAATTTTATTGACTTATTTTTGTAGGAAAATAGGTTTGTATATTAATTATAGATGCATGTTTATTCTTATGTAATTTACTTATGTTTCTACAAGAGTCACTTCTTTTTCAGCCTCCGATGACCCATAAAAAGAAGAAAAGAATAGAGAACAAAATGAATTTATTACTAAAAATTATGTTCAAACATTGTTATTTTCGAGATAATCGCCGTGAAGATTCAGGTATTTATCATGTCGGTGGACCAGGTTTACGATCCGCTCTTCGAAGAACGTTACCTCCAGTGACGTGAGATAGGCCTTAACGTTGCTTTGAATCTCCTCATTTTTCTGAAAACTTTGGCCTCCTATCCAGTTCTTCAACTCAAGGAAGAGATGAAAATCACTCGTCGCTAAGTCGGGGCTATACGCCGGGTCATAGGACACGTCTAGTTTAAATTGCTCCATAAGCTGCTGGGTTATAACAACACTGTGAGGGCGGGCGTTGTCATGAATGAGGACAACTCCAGAATGGCTCTTGGAAGTCATAATAAGGTCTAACAAGAAACAGCTGCATCGTTCGTTTTCCATAAACCAACGTTCTGTTTGAAGAAAAAGAATAACACTATGCAACTCGCACTTGGCGGGAGCATCGATTCTACCAACCATGTTTACGTGCTGACAGCTCATATTGGTCAGCTGACGTCGCCAGTAACAGAGGTTATGGTCAGAGACATGCGCAGTTGCCTATCGTGCATCCCCACCTTCTATCACTTGTCTCCCTGTTTAGAGGCTCGATCGGAGGTTTGAAAAAAGAACCTTTATTAATTTCAGGAATGGATGGTTTCCCCGTTTATGGGAACGTCATGAATCGACAAAATAGAAGGAAATGATGTAATAAATTCTCTGGTGGTTGGACTTTTGTTCATGACGAATATAGGAGCTTTATACCATGTGTGTTCTCTGATGAACTTCTTCATAAAACTGAGGAAACTTATGGGAACATTATGAATCGATAAAATGTAACGAAATGCTGTAGTGAATTCTTTGGAGGCTGAACCTTTGTTCATGACGAATATAGGAGCTTTAAACCATCTGTGTTCTCTGATGAACTTCTTCATAGAACTAAGGGAACTTATGGGAACATTATGAATCGATAAAATAGAAGGAAATGATGTAATAAATTCTCTGATGGTTGGACCTTTGTTCATGATGAATATAGGAGCTTTACACCATCTGTGTTCTCTGATGAAATTCTTCATAGAACTAAGGAAACTTATGGAAACATGAATCGACAAAATGTAACGAAATGATGTAGTGAATTCTTTGGAGGTTGGACTTCTGTTCATGACTAATATAGGAGCTTTACACCATCTGTGTTGTCTGACGAACTTCTTCAGAACTAAGGGGGCCTTATGGGAAGATTATCAATCGACAAAATGGAAGGAAGTGGTGTGAATTCTCTGGTGGTTCGACCTTTGTTCATGACGAATATGGGAGCTTTGCACCATCTATGATTTTTAACAAAATTATTCATAGAACTAAGGGAACTTATGGGAACATTATGAATCGACAAAATGTAACGAAATGATGTAGTGAATTCTCTGAAGGTTGGACCTTTGTTCATGATGAATATACGAGTTTTACATCATCTGTGTTTTCTGACGAACTTCTTCACAGAACTAAGGGGGCTAATGGGAACATTATGAATCAACAAAATACAAGGAAATGGTGTAGTGAATTCTCTGGAGGTTGGACTTCTGTTCATGACAAATATAGGACTTATACACCCCATCTATTCTCTCTAATGAAATTTTTTAAAAATATAAGAAATTCGAGGAAATACGTATTTCATAATGAGAGAATTTGATGAAAAATACCGGAAGTGTGTCTGATAACTTCTTATGAAAAAAAAAGTTAAACTTGGCAGAATTCTGCGATTCTGAGATATAAAAGTTTTCACAACAATCTAACAAATGTTTCAAAAATGGCAACAAATATATAGAAAAAGAAAGCATGCACCAGCAAATAATAATAATGTAACAGATTTTTTTTGTCAAATAAAAATGCTTTAATGAGAGTAAGTTTTTCATGAGAACCCTTTCGAACAGTCTTCGTATGACCCATCCTTATTTCAAACCGGGATGAATATTCCTAGCAGTCTTAAAGGATATTAACAGCCGTTTCAATCGGAACTTCATGCCGCTTGTGGTCACCTATTATGAATAATTAACTCACAAAAGGTTGATGGAAGATTTGCTGACTCGTAAATTAGTTTGACTTGACGCACTGAACTAGCATTTAGTTTCAACGTATTAACAACGTAACGCAACCAACCAACCAGCCAGCCAATGAATTCTCAATTCTTCCTCTGAAACCATCGCGTGTCTCATTTTCCGTTATTTTCGGAAACAAATTAACTAATTATCTAACTCACGTTTCGCTTTTCTAATTAGTAACTGTTTACACAAGCTGTTGCCATCCGATATCTGAGCCGAGTAATTCGTTAATTGGGTCGAAAATTCAAATATTTGATTCATTTACATCATGTACTTAAGGACGATTTCGAGACCTAAAACTTTAATCCCCTACCTTTCGGATATATAACATCGCTGATTAATTTGCATTGAATTCGAATGACTTGCGGGAAATTTTAATTAACATCCAGAGATTTTAATTATGTCTGCACAGCGCTGAAATTAGATATCTGTAATTAAGATCTCAAATGATCTGCATGTTAAGATACGAATTCTGGGCTTTTACTGCTGTTTTACGTAAGTTTAGGCGATAACATTTCGCAAACTGTTTTCTGCTTCTCAGACATCCATACAAAATATATTAAAAGTGTCTTTTCATGTGTTTTTGTTTAGATGTTTGAAACAATACGAAAGACGTTTTGGGACGGAATTCGTAATTTTGAATAGTGGTCTGATAAAAAGGTTGTTGTGACTTTTTGACAGAGACTTTGCTAGGTTGAACACATATTATAGACTCGGTTCAGTCAAAGATAAGCAGTCGGCACGGGCTTGGTGCCTGCTTTATCCTACCGGCTAAAAACTCCCCCCGTTAGTGTGGTGAAATCGTTTAGAGAAGGCACTTTATACGTCATCCTCATCTTCAAATAAAGAGGTCCACCCTCTAACCACCCTATTATTGTTTCAAAGCGGTGTGCTTATCTGTTGGAAATCTTTCATCTAATATATTGGGAACTTCTACTTTATCTCATCGGAGTGGTCAGGTCACACGTTTTTATGTGGTTCTGACTCACTTTTGGGCTTTCTATCCCCTCTAACAGTTTGTAGGTCGGAGAAGTCATTTGCGGCAAAATGCCTAAAAAGCGATAAGCGACTGGAAGTTCATTGAAAACATTTGGGTAGTGCGCGCGCCTCGGTAGAGAAAAGTATAGCTAATACCTGTCTTAAATATTTGCCTAGCATTTCACCCTCAAATCTCAAAAGTTCTGGACAAGTCATTAGCGATACTCTTGTTTTGCGATGTGTGTACTGCCCTAATGTTCTCATTGTACTTCAAGCTACTTATCGCTTCTCAGGCATTTTGCCTCAAATGACTTGTCCGACACAAATCACATGTGTGTACCGGGCCTTAACTGTCCCGTTAACTAACCAAAGCAATGCCATTTTAAAATTTATAAGCTAAAATTAAGTCACCCATAGGAGTTAAAATACGATACAAAAATGACCGGTTATCCAATAACATCTCAAGTGTTCTATGGACATGTAGTTTAATCAATACGATAAAGTATCCCCAAAACAAAGGGGAGGGTCTTCCAATTAGATGATGCAATAAACTACATGGTTACGGGGTTAATAATGACAGTTAAGAATGTTTGGCGGCTAAAACATGGGAAAATCCTTTTTGATCAATCAATTATATGTGATATTATTTTATGGAAGTACACAAGAAACTCGGGTAGTCACTGTCACGACATTTTAAATGTAAGATGTTGATGCGCGAATTTATCTGCGTTTGATTTAAGTCAAAGAAGTACACAAGAAACTAGAGTAGTCACTGTCACGACATTTTAAATGTAAGATATTGATGCGTGACTTTACCTGCGCTTGATTTAAGTCAAATAAGTACACAAGAAACAAGAGTAGTCACTGTCAGAACATTTTAAATGTAAGATATTGATGCGTGACTTTACCTGCATTTGATCCAAGTCAAAGAAGTACGCAAGAAACTAGAGTAGTCACTGTCACTACATTTTAAATGTAAGATGTTGATGCGTGACTTTATCTGCGTTCAATTCTACATAACATTTTTTCTGTGAATGTAGAACTGTCCTTACTATCATATGTTCAAGAATAGTATAGTGTCGCATAAATATTCTTGTGATAAATATTTTTTTCCCAAACAATGTCAAATAAGTGATATTTGATAGTCAGTCAAGACGTTCGCTTTTCCCCTTCTACTTTTATGTTTTTATATAATGTCTGGACAAAGTCCAACAAAAATGATTGATTTGCCCCCATTTGAAGTCGCTCTTTCAAGACACTAACAACAAAGACTGCAATAATTCTAGTATCCATTAAAGACACGCAACCGTTGTAGTTAAACGAAATGAATCCACGTGGAAGTAATAAAGCATGGGGCGTCTGATAGAAAATCAATATTTTCTTTTGTGAATTTTGCGCTGTGATAGGAAATCTATGAAATTCGAAATCAAGTGTCTTCTGAAATACGCATTCGAGTTGCATATTGTCAGTTCCAGTGGCGGCACTTGTTATGTAATCTTGGGGGTGCTTTAATTTTTAACACTTCACTGCTCATGATGCAAATTTGTACCACTTACATTTTGCGTCTTTTTTCATTAACTTTGATTAGTTTTATATTAAATATATAAGAATAAACTTTTAACGTTTTTTCTCTTCTAACAGATAAGTATTTTAGCACATTAATTTTAATAAAAAATATTTTATCTGGAAATTTGTTAAACTGAAACACTTCTATCGCGGAAAATTTCTCATATGTATTTCATCACCATTTATAACTGAAAATTATCGAAAAAATCTTCGGATTGAAAGAAGCTTTATTCAAATTTAATTACTATAAGAAAACTTTTCAAATTAAATTTTTGTTTATCATTAATTTTCCTTCATTCTCTTATTTATTTTCGAAGTTTTTGCTAGCAAAAAAATTTTCCTCTGTGGGAAAATATTTGAAACTCTGTTCCTAGCTCAATTGGTGCTGCCGAACTCGACAGATCCCCTTCAGCTTAAAAACGTAGTAGAGAAAGGAAGGGAAAGCCTGCGCTCTGTAACCACGCATGCGCGCAGGCGGAATTCGGTGCTGGAACGATCCTCAGTTCTCCTTAACTTTAAGTTACTTTCTCCTTTGTGCATCATCTTCAAGTAGTGAAAAATTAAGATAGGGAACTTAGTTTTCTGTCTCAGTTTTTTCTAGCGGCTTATTTGGAGATCGAAATAGTTTAATGTAAAATTGCGTTAGATTGTTAATAGATTTAAATATTAAATGCGAAATAAAATAAATTTACACAATGGAAAAAAATTGGGGGTGCTGCAGTACCGCAGTCCCTATGCAAGAACAGCCCCCTCGTCAGTACAGTTGTTATGAATTGTGCCATTTCTCGTTGGCAGTTATGTGCACATTTATTAAATAAAAGAAACTACTTAAAAAGTATCCAGATAGTTTCTACTTTAACTGCTGTGTTTACTTTGTAAGGAGCTATAAAGCCTTTAAAGTGTCCAATTTTTTAGATTTTTTTTATGATTTTATTTGAATGATTAAATTATTCCAAACATTTTAAGATATTACACGAGCGTGTATTTTAAATAGAGTAGAAGATATAGTCAAAAGCCATCTTCATACAGAAGTTTGGTATGTGATTTTTTACTTTAAATGCTTACATCTCAAAACTACAGTTTCAAAGCTTGAGTGCAAGATTTTTAAAATATTGTTCATCGTATCACTATGAAAATTTCCAGGTATGTTTATACATACACAATTATGAAAGCTATTCAAAATCAAACCATTATTTGTTATGGTTTGTTTTCAGTTCTTGTTATCTCCTTTTATAATTTTGAAGAAAAAGTACTATCATATTTTTACAGAATAAAAAATGAGTTCAATATATCTGGATATTTACCATATTGCATTATTTTCAACGTTATTCAGAGTTGTTACGGACGGAATTTTCATAATATTTGTTTGGGTGAGTGTGTTAGTTTTCTTAAAATCATGTGCACAAGTGAAATCCATGTCAGACAACTTATACAGAATTGGTTTAATTTATACATATGCAGTGGTGGCTCGTACATAAGATCTGCAGTCACCCCGAAATTATTTTAAAAGATTGTATTTTCGTTTATATTCTAATTGGTTTACTTTTCCACTTTGAGAATTCAGTGATCCTCGAAAATGGCGAAAAAGTAATAAAAGAAGTAAAAAGAAGACGGAAAATCAATCAAGAATTAAGAGAGAGCAGACCAGAGCTGCGTCAAGTTTTGCCCCTCCTACGGATCCGATATTAACGCAAATAGCAACGCCAAGTGGGAGAAAAACAAACCTTTCTCCGCTTGAAATTGCGTTCATTTGAGCTGCATTTTTTCAGCTCTCATTTGGCGCGAATTCCTCATTTGGCTCCTTTTTCGCTTTTTCTCGGTAGTTTAGTCGTTAAGGCGTTTTTTTAAATCCAATTCTGGAGGAGTTGTAATTTTTTGCTTCTTTGTGTTTTTTCGGGTGCCGATTATGATTCTGAGATTTGCCACCAATAATTTTTGTTGGAACTTTAGTTATAGCCAAAAAACATGAATAAATTTGTTCTCCAGTTTTTTTGTTTATAACTCAAAAACTATCAATTTTTAGTATATCATTATTATACAACAAAATAATCAGCACGAAATTTCTATAGGGTCACAAAATTTTGTAGGTCTATACAATTGTTGCAGAACTGCCTGTTTTTGAGCTGACGAGTCGACACTGTACATACGTTTACAATGCTTAAAATAATCACTCTGATTTTAAAATTAATATTTAGGAAGGAACATATCTTACGTAACCGTGTTAAAATAATCTGTAAAATCCTTTTGGTATTGGTTACGTTATAAATAGTCACACTTACACTACTTTTGAGTTAACTTTTCGCTGTTAAATATACTATAGCCCCCTATATTCTTAGAAAAACATCTTATTACGCAATAAGATCGAATTATTTTGGGTTATATCAATTTCGAAGATAAAGTAAGAAAAACGGCATATAATAATAACAGTTCCTAACATAAATTGTTGTATTACGCAACATTTCTTTAAGCTAAAGGAAACGCCGTGAATAAAATTCAAAAATAAGTAAGTCATTAAAATCAGTAACTCATTTTACTGATTATTTAACATTCTACTGATTAGCGGGATGCTTTCGGCGTGCGATAAAAGGTGAAAAGTCAGCTGGTGGACGACATAACTCAATATACCAGTTATCTCTCAGAGAATACACCTTTATCTATTTCTTTAGAACAACAGTTATTTTATCTATAATCTAAGGACTGCTGTATCAGATGGGAAGAAAATGTCTGCATTTTCAGAATGGAACTTTCGTCTCGATATTCAGTCTCTTTGATAGAATCGCGAGTCTGCGCTGTTAAATGAACATCTAGGCAGGGGGAAAAACTTACCGGTTTTAGCCGAAAACCGGGTTTTTGTTTCGGTTAACTGGTTTTTTCGGTTATTTTTTGTCCCGGTTATAACCGGTTATTTTTTTAAATCCAATAAACATGTACAAAAAACCGGATGAGAAGATAGGTTTGCTTTTAGGTTCGATTAGACTAATATTTACCAAGTTATGAAGCTTTGCATTTCATCATCTTAGGCCAATCAACGACAACCGCTTCCTTCGAGGCGACTGTTGGTTGCCGGATTACAGAAAGAGTCTTTATGAATATTTGCCCATGGATTGATTTCCTGTAAAAATAATATTAATAAAAAAAATTGTCTACAAACAGCATTTGTTTTTCTATACCCCCCTCAAACCGGTTATTTTAAAAGGTTATAACCGGTAGGTTAAATCGTTAAATTTTCGGTTATTCAGGTGTTTAAAAACCTGAATAACCGAAAACTGGTTATTTTCGGAACAACCGCCATCCTTAGCATCTTCACCATATTTCTGGAAGAGTTGTTATGAATATATTAGACGATATATATTGGCCAACGGGTTGATTTCCTTTTAAAATGTACGAAAAAACGATAAATATTGGCCAATGGATTGATTTCCTGTAAAAACAATATTAATATAAATTTGTCTAAAAACGGCGTTTTTCTAAAAGTAAAATAACCGATAACCGGTTATTCCAAAATCTGGTTATTTTTAGCGGTTATAACCGCCAGGTTAAACCGGAGGTGAAAAAAACTCAGATAACCGAAACCCGGTTATTTTCGCAATAACCGCCATCTCTAACATCTTCACCACATTTCTGAAAAAGTTATTATGAATATATTGGACGGTATATATTGCCCAATGGGTTGATTTCCTTTAAAAATGTAAGAAAAAACGATAAATATTGGCCAGTGGATTGATTTCCTGTAGAAACAATATTAATAAAAAATTGTCTAAAAACGGCGGTTTTTTTTTAATAAAATAACCGAAAACCGGTTATAGCAAAAATTGGTTATTTTTAGCGAGTATAACCCACAGGTTAAACCGGAGATGAAAAATCCTTAATAACCGAAAACCGGTTATTTCCGCAATAACCGATATCCCTACGGACATCTCTTATTCCTAGGTTCAAATACTGACGTTTCGATACGCAGAAAATTCCGTTTCGAAGTTGAAGCCAGATAGTGTTGAATGCGATCGAGCAATCCGATTACGGAATTGATCACTGTGAGGTGTTTCATGGCAAAATGCCAAATACGCCTTTCTCCTAATTAAAAGATAGCCATCGAGTGAGCGAAAAGATCACGCATCCGAAGCTGGAATTGAGAGCAGAGCTGAACATAAATAATTATGTATTTACTATAATACCTTCAATACTACCTGCCTTTCTTTTCACAGCCTTCACTTCGAACTTAACTTTCTTTATTTTGATATACAAGGTGACAATTATTGAGCTATGCGTAGAAAAACATTGATAACTTTTGAACCGTTGGCGAGATTCTGTTAAAACTTGGCGGTTGAATGCAGGGCATGTTGGGATTTTTTTTTTTAGCAACTCTTATTGTTGTTGTGCATTTTTCGTTGAAAATGTCGAAATACACGTTTCTGAACGTATATCGATCGCCAAGGCCTACTATTCGAGCAATAACAGCTCGATTACGGCTCAAAGGAAATTTGCGACCGAGTACAAGCTGAAGACAACCGGTCCAAGTGTTATAACAATCAAAAATGTGATTGAAAAGTTCGAGAGATCTGGTAGTGTCGATGTCTCGACACTTCAGCAATTTTTGCAGAATTTTGCTCTTCGTCTGCGCCACGTCATAGCCATTGATGGCAAGCATACATATCGAACATGTCATTAACTAAATCCGAATATCTGTAGTTACTTTTAATTATTGAATAAAATCTTTGAACTCGGTAGTTTTTGAAAATTTTATTTTTTATTTCATATAGCTCAATAATTGTCACCCTGTACTTGCCAGAGCTTTAAGAAAATAACCGATTTTGTGGTGTTATTCATACGATTGAAAATTGAAAGATAATTCAAATTTGGCGAATTATAGCCTCATCATAAAGAACAGCTTCTTAGTGAAAGTTTTTCTATAGCTGCAAATGCTTAGAAGTTACGTGCTGGAAAGTGATTTTCAACCCTTAAATGCACCTGCTTTTTACCCTATGCATGTGACATCTCGTTGAGAAAGCTCTCATAGGTTGTGAATCCTTTTCCACTCTCCTTCATCATTATAGCATCAATTAACTCTTATGAAGGGGCTGTGGTATCCTAATGGTAATCCTCGGTTTTCTACTCTCTTTCATCATTATAGCATCAATTAACTCTATGAAGGGCGTGGTATCCAATGGTAACCCTGCTTTCATCGGCGTTTCACTCTCCTTCCTCATTATAGCACCAACTCTTATGAAGGCTGTGGTATCCTAATGGTAACCTCTTTCTCATCGGCGTTTACTCTCCTTCCTCCATAGGCACCAACTAACTCTTATGAAGGGGCTGTGATCTAATGGTAACCTCGGCTTCTCATGCGTTCTACTCTCCTTCCTCATTATAGCACCAACTAACTCTTATGAAGGGGCTGTGGTATCCTAATGGTAACCCTCGGCTTCATCGGCGTTCTACTCTCCTTCCTCATTATAGCACCACTAACTCTTATGAAGGGGCTGTGGTATCCTAATGGTACACCTCGGCTTCATCGGCGTTCCTCTCTTATAGTAGCACCAACTAACTCTTATGAAGGGGCTGTGGTATCCTAATGGTACCCTCTTCATCGGCGTTCTCTTCTCTTATAGCAACTAACCTATGAAGGGCTGTAGCCTAATGGTAACCTCATCATCGGCGTTCTACTCTCCTTCCTCATTATAGCACCAAATAACTCTTATGAAGGGGCTGTGGTATCCTAAGGTAACCCTCGGCTTCTCATGTTCTACTCTCCTTCCTCATTATAGCACCAACTAACTCTTATGAAGGGCTGTGGATCCAAGGACCCCTCGGCTTCATCGGCGTTCTACTCTCCTTCCTCATTATAGCACCAACTAACTCTTATGAAGGGGCTGTGGTATCCTAATGGTAACCCTCTGCTTCATCGGCGTTCTACTCCTTCCTCATTATAGCACCAACTAACTCTTATGAAGGGGTGTGGTATCCTAATGGTAACCTCGCTTCTCATCGGCGTTCTACTCTCCTTCCTCATTATAGCACCAACTAACTCTATGAAGGGGCTGTGGTATCCTAATGGTAACCTCGGCTTCTCATCGGTTCTATCCTCTTCCTCATTATAGCACCAACTAATCCCTATGAAGGGCTGTGGTATCCTAATGGTAACCCTCGGCTTCTCATCGGCGTTCTACTCTCCTTCCTCATTATAGCACCAACTAACTCTTATGAAGGGGCTGTGGTATCCTAATGGTAACCCCTCGGCTTCACTCGTTCTCTCTCCTTCCTCATTATAACCAACTAACTCTTATGAAGGGGCTGTGGTATCCTAATGTAACCCTCGGCTTCATCGGCGTTCTACTCTCCTTCCTCATTATAGCACCAACTAACTCTATGAAGGGGGCTGTGGTAGCCTCAATGGTAACCTCTCGGCTTTTCACGGCCTACTCTCCTTCCTCATTATAGCACCAACTAACTCTTATGAAGGGGCTGTGTATCCTAATGTAACCCTCGGCTTCTCATCGGCGTTCTACTCTCCTTTCCTCATTATAGCACAACTAACTCTTATGAAGGGCTGTAGCCTAATGGTAACCTCGGTTCTCTCGCGTTCTACTCTCCTTCCTCATTATAGCAACTAACTCTTATGAAGGGGTGGGGTATCCAATGGTAACCCTCGGCTTCATCGGCGTTCTACTCCTTCCTCATTATAGCAACTCTCTTATGAAGGGGCTGTGGTATCCAATGGTAACCCTCGGCTTCATCGGTTCTACTCTCCTTCCTCATTATAGCAACTAACTCTTATGAAGGGGCTGTGGTATCCTAATGGTAACCCTCGGCTCTCATCGGCGTTCTACTCTCCTTCCTCATTATAGCACCAACTAACTCTTATGAAGGGGCTGTGGTAGCCTAATGGTAACCCTCGGCTTCATCGGCGTTCTACTCTCCTTCCTCATTATAGCACCAACTAACTCTTATGAAGGGCTGTGGTATCCTAATGGTAACCCTCGGCTTCTCATCGGCGTTCTACTCTCCTTCCTCATTTATAGCACCTAACTCTTATGAAGGGGTGTGGTAGCCTAATTGGTAATCCCTCTGCTTTATCGGCTTTCCACTCTCCTTCATAATTATAGCACTAATCCCTATGAAGGGCTGGGTAGCTCAATGGTGACTCTCTGCTCATCGGCTTCTTCCACCCTACTTCATAATTAGCATCATAACTCTTAGAAGGGGGGTAGCTCAATGGTAATCCTCGGCTTCATCGGCTTTCCACCTCCTTCATAATTATAGCATCAATTAACTTTATGAAGAGGGCTGGGATAGCTAGATCCTCGCTCATAGTCGGCTTCCAATTTCCACTCTCCTTCATAATTATAGCATCAATTAACTCTTATGAAGGGGCTGTGGTAGCCTAATGGTAACCCTCGGCTTCATCGGCTTTCCACTCTCCTTCATAATTATAGCATCAATTAACTCTTATGAAGGGGCTGGGGTAGCCTAATGGTAATCATCGGCTTCGAGGCCAGAGATTACAGGTTCGAAACCCGATTTCAATAAATATCCGTCGTGTATGTGGGCCTGTGGCACACTAACGGAAAGAACTCTGTGTCAAAGTTTGGAGAGGGTGGTGCCGGTTCAGGCTTTTTCCTCGTCATCTGACCACGACTCAAAATTACAAGGTCCGTCCCACAATAACCGTAGTTTTGCTTCAAAATGGGACGCTAATATAACTAAACTAAACCAACCCTTATGAAATTAGATCTGGAAAGGGGTGAAATTTTCTTTTCCTTATCTCTCCAGACGAATGGAATCTACCTTCCGGCTTGCCGGCGGGAATTACTTAATTTGTCATTCAAGAATCTCCTCCATCTCTTTGAAAATACAGTAGCTTTAAAACTGAATAAAACTTAACGAAACAAGTATGCCATTAAACGGAATCGAAAACTCTTGGCAGCAAGCGGCAACCTCCTCTCTTCGCAAACTAAACAAACTTAACTGAGCCTCAAAATATGAGACAATCGCGTGATTCGCGGCACTTTAACTATTATTTTCCGTTTCTCCCTTTCCACACGTCTCTCGCTCCGAAGTCAAGTATCACGCGATGCGCCATTAATGAATAAAATATGGAATAAAATTTTATTACCAAACTGTTGAATGCTTAACTACGGAAGAAAAATTGGAACGGTAGACGCATCTTTATTCGATGTAGTTAGACGTTGCATGATGGACGTGCATACGATTCAGGGCTGGTTATTCGAACCCTATTTATTCCAAATTTCGTTCTTGATAAGGTTAGGAGATATAAAACACAAAGGTAAAACGAAGCTACTGACTTTGCGTAAACATAGAAGTTAAAGATAACTCTGTACAACAAATTTGAACTTTTTTTCCTGTCCTTTATATGAACTATGTGATTCTGTATAAACAAAAGGTGCTTGATTCATATATGAAAACCAAAACGGCCCATCACGTACCGTTTTCGTAGGAGACATACTTCTCATATTTATACAAATCGGTTACAGAGAAATATAACAGAGACTTGATTATAGAAAACACAAACCGTTTCCTCTTGTAGGCATCTGATTGTGTGTCCCGGATAACAGACCAGCAATATTCAGTTAGCATATTTCGATTCCATCGTTCACTGAAACGCTTTTCAATCATAGAGATGTCCTGGTGAAATCTTTCCCCATGCTCATCACTAATTGTGCCAAGGTTTTGAGGAAAGAAGTTCAGATGCGAGTCCAAAACGTGTAGTTTTAATGACGTATTACAACATATAACACGAAAGCATTTCACCATGTCACCAACAAGATCTTCATAGTTTTCAGCTTCCTTATTTCCAAGGAAATGTGTGCACACTGATTTGAATGCCAGCCAGGCTGCCTTTTCTGCTTCTGACAGTTGTTTTTCAAACTCTTCATCACGAAAGACCGCTTTAATTTGTGGGCCAATAAAAATCCCTTCTTTTAAATTTGTATCACTTAAGTGTTTGAATTTGTTCCTGAGATGCAAGAAAGCCACTCCTTCTCTGTCCAGAGCTTTTACAAATATTTCCATCAAACCGAGTTTAATGTGCAATGGTGGAAGAAAGACACATTGCGGATTCACAAGTGGTTCATGTGATATGTTTTTGGTGCCAGGAATGAATTTTTTTCTTGGAGGCCACTTTTTACGGATGTGTTTTTTTGTGGATTTTTGGAGCTAAAATGTGGATTTTTGGAAAAATGGTGTGTGGTAAACAGAAAATAATTCCAGATTCGTTATTTTCAGCCAAAAATATACAAGAAACACATATTTTCATCTAAAGGACATTTTTCATGTTGTACTGTGAAATTTTCACCAACACTTGAAATTACCTATATCTATCCGACACATGCAGGTTATACAGAAAAACTTATGAAGAAAAGCAAAAAAAAAAAAAAATCCCACCTGGGCTAGAAATGGAAGTTCCATGTTGGTTTGAAATTCTTTGTACTTACTTTGGGTAGCGATATGTGCCGGCAAATCAAATCATTACTGGAAAATTAGCCGAATAAAAGTTGAATAAAGACTCACGAAATGAGAGTCATTTTAGGTAGATTCCTTATAGGAACTCTACCTATTGCAATGGTTCTCATGACACGACTTTCGGAAAATTTCTGCATATCTTCACCGCTCATGACCCCTAGAACCCAAAACCACCCTTCGTTAAAAAGTTTATATATATATGTATAACGCTTTTTCCCATGTTATCTTGTGAACACGATAACTGGAGTAATTTTGATGTAAATTTAACCAGCTTGGGATATGATGTAAAGATAGTGAAAATCTCGGTCGAGTTCGTAGATGGGCTATCCAGCTCAAAGGGGGTGGAAATGGTGGGGGGTAGAAAATTTCATTTTCCCATAATTCCTTTACGATTGAAAATAGAAAGAAAATTCAAATTAGGCGAATTATTGCCTTATCAAAATGAACAATTTTTGCATTTAAACTTTTTCGATAGCTACAATTGCTTAGAAGTTATGAGCTGAAAAGTGATTTTCCCACCCTTCCCCTCCTCTCCCCCTAACTTAAAATACGTTTTAACCTATGCATGTTACCCCTCGTTGGAAAGCTCTCGTCATTTGCAGTTTCTTCCACCCTCCTTCATTCTTGTAGCTCCAATACTTATGAGAATAGAGGGCAAAATGTTCTTTTCCTTATTATTAGTAGTAGAGAAGTATATGCATAACGCTTTGGCCCGTGTTATTTTGTAAACACGATAACTAGAGTAATTTTGATTAGA